>OMPJ01028103.1:3313-19638 GCA_900312935.1 Carapus acus
CCAGAGGACCTGAGTGGCGTTGGGGCCCGTGATGGCACTGTGCTCAGACTTTAATCTTTCACACGTCCAGCCACTGGTGCGCGCGCACACACACACACACACACACACACACACACACACACACACACACACACACACACACACACACACCCATTACAGTAATGTCTAAAATGTCTAAGTACCTGCTGTTGTGTTGACTAGCATATGGCTGATCTTCCAAGACCATTTTTGCTGTTTTGATTTTTTTTTGGTGGTAATTTGTGTGTAACAGAATGAGAAATTGGAAATTACATGTTCAATTACTTGCTGTTGTTGCTGGCACCTCAATCCTTAGTCTGAGAGGAACCGGAGCGCTAACAGAGAGTGCAATCTTGCGCCGATCTCATGACTCTTGTGTGAGCTCTCTGAAGCCGTTATCTTCACACACCTTTGACATTAAATTATCACGTAATGGTTTCTTTGTGATGGCTTTCAGGTGTGTGTTGATGCTTTCACTGATGAATCAACCCTGATGAGTTTCAGTCCTTGAGAACATTGGAAACGCTCCATGAAGTACACTGATACAGTGGGAACACCAAAGGCCCAAAATATCTGCTCCTACTTCAGTAATCTCTGGTCTGCAGCCCTCGGCCGTTTGCTATCACCGGCAAAACATGGATGTTTGGCCCATGTGTGGATTGTGGCTTTGTGCGATGCAGGACTCAGATGTGCACCATGCAGACATGCTGATCTGTATCTGTGGAGGTGCTGCACGCTTCCATGCCAAGCCAGAATGCATGACACCAACAGCCAGATGTGAACTGGACATCGAGACCGAGGCTTTAAGCATCTGGAAAAGTCAAACTCAGGTCAGTCCTCCACACCTGCGTGCACCACAAAGACGACGTAGGGCGCAGATCGAAATGTCTCATTTTTGAGGAGTGCTCAACAACAGGCAGGAGCTGCAGCTGATAGGCCGATGTTGCCACCTGCTTCTGCTCTTCAGACACGGGGCGTTCACACCCACACCCCGCAATAATGTGAGGACAAGGACAGTTGTGTCCCTCCGTTACAAACCTGACCAATCAGATCAGATAGAACCTCTCCAGGAGGGGTTTCCAGAAAGATCCTCGCTAAAATCCCTCACGGGCGCAACAATGGACAACATTATGACTGGAGGATAGTCAACAACAGACAATTTAGAACAGAACCTGTTAAGCCGGAACTCTCACGAAGATCTGCTAACTCAAATCTGACATTGTGCGGTTATTTAAGGGCTTAGGGCAGTGAGTGTGTGGGTGTGTGTATATGCCTCTGTGTGTGTGTGTGTGTGTGAAGGGCAGATAACAGTGATGCAAGTACCAACAGCTCCGTGTCCATTTTTCTTGTTTAGCAAAAACATGCAGAGGTAGCGTGCCCACTCACACACACACAGCTGTAACCTGACCGGCAGATATGGTGGCTTAGCATCGTCTGAAAACAAGAGCTCAGCAGAACATCCAGAACCTTCTCTGATCCTCTCACTGAAACTAACCCCAAACATCGCCAGCGTTCCTACTCTTCATCGTACCATCCATCGTGCCAGCAAAACATACGCACTTATTCTATACATTAGAAAGTGGGTCTTACATTTCAACACAAAAAGTACCGATAATCAGAGGTTATTCTGTAAGAATAAATCAACTGGTCAACTCAGGAGTAGCGAGACCATCCAAGGGTGGGAGGTTGGAGTTGGGGGCTAAGTTGAGGTCCACATTCATTGAGCAGAATGTAAACACGGGAGCTAACTGCTACATTTTCAAGAGGCTTCTGTCAAAACCTTTGGGTTTACACTCACTGTAAGCAGCAGCGCCTCTCTTGACTTTAACCCCGCGATGGCTGTGCAGCAGCCAGAGGGATCGCAGGGAGGCCAGTGTCCATAATTACACTCACACGTTATCGTGGTTGTCAACCTGCTGAGTGCGGCGAGGCGTCCATTTTCCCCTCAACGTTAAACAAAGAGGGATAAAAGTATGGAGAGGACCTGAGAACAAACTGACCATTCTAATTACCAAATTTGAAATCTGGTATGGTGAAGTTAATGTTTGGAACATAAACACAAAATACTCGGAATGTATGACACAGGGTGATTCTTACTTGTAAACAGGGGAGTGGAAGGGCAGGTCACACACGCGCACACACACACACACACACACACACACACACACACACACACACACACACACACACACACACACACCTCACAACTTACCAAAGTAAACAGGGTGCAAAGAACAATAGAAAGTTTCCAAGACTGACCAAACGTCTCTGAGTACTTTCACAAATACTACAATTGCCTATGTGCCCAGAGAAGACAGACACAAAAATCATTCACAAACACTCATACGCAATGGAGGGTGATTAACAAAATAATTTTGTGAATGAAAAGTTTGGTCAGGCAGAACTGTGGCAAGAAAGGCTTTTTGTGAGTACAAAAACAATCTACCCTCTGTTAAATTTTGGGGAATAATCTTTGGCGAAGCGTGAACAGACAGTGTTCCATTAGAACTTAAATCAGATTCAGAGGAGGCAGATGTTTACTTGACATTACCGGATAGCGGCTCTCTGGGTTTGACCACCTCCACCACCTCCTCCTGCACGGACTGCTCATCTGGGGCCTGGGAGGAGCGGTCAGCCATGGACTCCCTCTTCAGCTTCCCTCGCCCCACCATCTTCATGAAGGACAGGCGGCGGCTGGCGGAATCGCACTCGCTCTCAGAACAGTTCAGGTCCCCGTTGGTCAGCGACTCCATTCGGGAGCTGAGGGAATCGCGGTATTTCCCTGCAAACCTGTCATAGAAAAGAGGGCAAGGTGAACCAGAGGTCAGGGACATCTGTGTTTCCATCTCTACGTTCATATGGCACTTCAGTGATGCTCTCATAAGAGAGTTTGGAGATTTTGGTACCTCAGCAGGCTTCCCTCAGAGCTTCTCCTCCCCCTCTTCTTCTTCTCAGAAGGCGAGGGTGTCTCCAGCAGCGACCCCTGCGGAGAGGGTGTGGCGCTGCCTTTGCTTCGCACCGAGGCCCTGAGGTTCTTCCCCAGCTTGCCCAGGCTCTTCAGCGGGGAGAACTTGAACGAACCCTTCCTGGAGCCTCCGCCCCCACCGCCTCCGCCTCTTTTTCCCTCATTGGCCTCGTTTTCGTCCTCCTCGTCCTCGAAGGGGTTGCGGTCCCGAGGGATGTCTCCATCCAGGAGCGAGCTGCTGGGTGACCAGTGGTTGCTGCCGTGGTCGCCGTCCCCGCCATTGTCAAACGGGCTGTGGTGGTGGTGGGGGCTGATGTTGAGGCTCATCCTGCGAAGGATCCAGGCGTTGTCTAAGGTCGGGCCGCCGCCTCTCAGGCGCACAGGGAGGTTTTTGAGGACAGGCATGATGAAGCTTGGGGACAAGGTGGGGGGATGCCTGGAAAAAAGAGAGAGAGTCAGGCACAGCACTGAACTACACAAATCTAGCTGAGGCAACAGTTAAAATGCCATTGAAAATCATTTGCATTAGCATGGCATCAGTTAGCACTGTACTGTATGTCATGTATACAATTCTTTCCTGCAGGACTCGACTCATTCATGGTTTCACATGACGCGTGAGGCAGCATGTTGGTTGTGAACAGCATTGTGTTTATCTGCAGTATCGCCCTGGTCCAAAAATGTCCCTCTCATTGTGTGGACATTGCAGAAAATCCATAAAAGGATTTCTATTGTTTATTTCTTGAAAGGTAGAGGGTAATCTCAAAAATGTGGCATGCGGGGGTTGCATCACAACACATTTCGCCGATTAGATAGTAAGTTTGTTCTGTTTGATGCTGGAAATGCTGACAAAATGTTTTAAAAAAGGTGTTCATTCATACATTCATTCATTAATTGCAAAGTAAAATCACAGCAATAGACCCCCCAAATCTCCGATTTTCCACTCAGCCAAGGCCTCCGCATGCCTTCAAATGCAGCATTGACATGCCACCGAATGTTTCGTACCTGCTCAGCACAAAAGAACAAACGTAATCTGACTAGACTCAATGTGACTTTTGTCTTTGTGGCTGAGTGAATGCCTACAGATCAAGCAGCTCCCAGAGCTGCTGATGCTTAAATATTTATCGGTGTCACAGAATGAGTCAACACGCCATCACAGACACATTCTTGATAGCGTGGAGTAGGAATGTGTGTGTGTGTGTCTATGTGTGTCTGTGTGTGTGGTTCTGTGCTCCATCTGTCAAAAGACAGACCAACTGTGAAGACATTACTTTCGAATAGAGCAGCTAGGTAATATTTGACGTGAATAGATAAACTAAAGTAAAACTAGAATCTCCAAAAACGAAAAGGTCTCCACGCAACATTTGACAACCCTCCAAACAATGAGCCATAAAGGAGACACTCCGTGAAGGTCGCCGCAGATAAAGTCATTCTACTGCCTCAGAACACTCGTCTACTTATAAACCGGCTGGTATCTCTATGTTCCCATAGAGACAAACTACCAAAACAAAGGCTCATAAAATGATAAAACATTAACCGGGAGCAGGTGCAAACCAGGAACTTGGATGACAGCTCAATGATTATTTGTGCATCTGGTGGGAGAGGAAATGTAATGGGAGGTTAGAATATGGCAATCAGTGTGATAAAATCAGCAGTGAAGTTCCACGTGAAGGCAACAACACTATTCTGAACTGTGAAAATTTATACTCCCCCTAAATTTATGCAGTACAACAAAGGACAGATAAATAATTTGGGGATTTGCACGGGAGCCAAGAAAAGCACAGTGTGTTAAGGCAAACACACACACCTAGCTACAATTTTGTAGTAAATTCACCTTGCCAATATGTGTGTAGACATGGGGAGGAAATGGGACCACCCAGAGGATATCCATGCAGACACGGGGAGAACAACATACAAACACAGACCTCAGGATTGACTCCAAGACCTGCCCGCGACAAGGTCAAAATGGCAACCAACAGGCTGCTGTCCCACAGTGTAACAGAGGAAGACAGATGCCCCCAAGATAGGACATCATCATCTACAGCTGTACTGAGCGATTGGGAAGGGACGAAAACCTGGCCAGAGCTTCAATCGTTCAAAAAACACGCAACCAAGCACTGACTATCAGGTCAAGGAGACATTCAAGGAGGGCACAATAAACGGGACATTGCATTACTTCCACATCTGTGCGACAACACCGCACAGTTAGCAAATCAACCACCCATTGCGTTCCAAATTTGGCTGCATACAATGTCGTGGCTTCTAATTGCCACCTCCTCTCCAGCCCCGTCTTGTTCAATTGTATTTTGTATGACATTATATCCTGTGCATTGTTTCATTGATGGTGAATATCCAACATACATCCGATGGAAGTAACACTGAACAGTCTCCGATAAATACAAAACACACAGTTAGATTAGTGGATTGTCATCTAAGTCCATGGCTGAGCTCCATGTCGACCGCCACTGTGCAGTTTGAAAAGTCATGAGGATACTTGGAAGCGAAGGAGTAAAAAACATTTCCTTTGCATTTATGTGACAAACACTGTGTGTGTCTTTGGGTCAGACAGAGAAGTTGCAGACAAGAACTCCCAGAGAGCAACTGGGCAGACTAAGAGGCTGAAAGTGTTAGGGAATCTGAAAAATTACTTTGTAGGAGTTCAGTGCAAATTGCAATGTTAGTGGAAATACAACTCACCTAAAAAGGCAGCTATGTTCCTCTCCATTTTCACTAAAATCCCCTGTTGGACAGCTGTTTGATTTTCACACGCCCACTACTTTGCACTAAATACATTTGTGCCTCTGATCAGAAACACAATCCTCAGCCAAATAAAAGGTTGTTTCCCGCTCAAAGTTCATCAGCTTTGGCTTGTCAGCATTGGCGGGTGTAAGAAATACCTGTGACTTATTCCTTCAGGTATGCTCAATCCATTATTTCTGTCGGCCGATCAATCTTCTCATAAAGGCACAGAAAAAACAACTCAAGTGCAGCAAACAGCTTATCTACAGTAGAAATCAGCAACATGTGTGGGCCTGTGGCGCCAAAAACACACAATATGCTACCTTCATGTCTAGTTAGGTGATAAGTGGCAAGTTGCACTCTAACAAAAACTATGGGAACACCCTAATGTTCATTTCCTATACATGGGGGATGTAACATCTAGATTCAGAGGTATCTGCGATGGTACCAGACTGAACAGGAAAGACGGAAACATTTAGCTGAAAGAGGATCAGCGGGACAGACTGTGGCAGATCTTGATCCGAACTGGAACTCAAACCGTCCTGCTCAGGAGGGTTTGAATTCTTGAGTGGATGCAGTGGTGCAAGGGTTTGAAACTTCGACTTGGATAGCAGTCAGTGCGTCATTCTTAACGTCAGTCTGGCCTTTGGAGTCTAATTGACAAATGTCCACCAGTAGGAGGCGACGGCACACAGTCATTTTCCATCGCACCGGGTTCTGGTCTCAATGTGTCCGGACCTTGGGTTTTTTCCCCCTTGGCGATTAAAAATATACGTACTCTGGATGTGTGAAGGCGGTGACAAGAACACACCCTTGATCCAGAGATTCCAAAAGCTGACAGAGGCCCAGGAGTCCTCCACTCTCTCCGTTGCACTATCGCTGTCCTTTCCGCTCCCATTGTTTGCGTCCAGAAACTTCCGTGATGCCCTGTTACCCTCCTGAAGAAAACAGCGTCGCCGGCCTCTGTGAGGGTTTCCTGACCCTGCTGACGGGACTGGTGGGTATTTATGGATCCAGCACCGCTGAATCACGTCCAACTTCACCCTGATTGCACTGTATTCCTATCTTGGTGGGGACCGACTTCAGTTTGTGGAAATTGTACACCACCTCTTCAATGGCTTCTCTGGGAACGTTGCTGACATTTACGATATTGTTTAGTATGGAGGTCAGAGCAAAGGTCGAATCAGGGCAGAGGCTATCATTCCACAGCAGTCCTCAGAGGAATATGTACAGTATCTATGTATAAGTATGCACGTTTGCAGGGCTTTCATTCATAAAAACGTCGTAGATACTTGTCTATTCCGGACAGCACATGTGCTCGACCTTGTCATTGTGTGTGTGTGTGTGTCTATTCTTGGAAGCAGCAGTGGTGTCCTGGGCTGGTAAGACTGGAAACCAACAGCATGAACAACATCCTCTCCCAGTCAGCTTCACAGAATGCCTGAGGAAGTACTCAGATCCTTCACTGAAGTAAAAGTACTCCTGGCACAATAGACCAACTGTCCATCAGTGCTATGCCTACTGTCTGTGCACCACTGCATACGCAATACACAGCAAGGCCAAGTACACAGTGCAGGACAAAAACCTTGGGTAATATACAGTATGTACCCAAAGAGTTCACGTATTCACAAAAACTTAAATCCCATCGGGCCATAAACGTTTCATCTCAAAATGGCTGGCGCATCATCATCATCTGTGCATTTGTGTGGTACAACTGAGACAACATGACTCCATGTTACTTCCATTTCAACAGTCCTCACAGGCCGGGCTGAGGAAGGCACAACACAAACAGGAACCGCGCGTGATGTCCAGTTGGACGTTGTGGACACCCTCCACCTTGACCTACGGGTGGAGCACTGAGGGAATGTATGTGTGCTCCTGGGTGTGTGTGCGTGCATGTTTCTCGTTGATTAATACCTTCACTGATAATGAGCTGATGTATGACTGCTGAAGGAAGCAGTTTAGAACAAACACTGCATCAACGCAAAACAGCAGGAAGGCCTCGGGTGATAAAGTTGACAACTGATTGTCACATCCTGGTACAACTGCATCATTTTGCATTTTTCAAGACTGCGTAATTCCACATGGAACCTCCATTGCCTCTGTTGATTGTTTTCTGTTTTGAAACATTGACAGTTATGCATGGGGCAGATATTGGGAGGAGAGATCAGCTTTGGTGCTTCTCATACTTAAATACCGGTACAAGAGGATTTCAGAACTTTTAACACATTATTTACGTGGCTTGCACATTATCCCACGGTACAACAATAATCAAAAACACTGCAGCATAGACATTTCTTGGGAAAACATGTCAGAAACGTCTGTGTCCTACCCCTTGTAGTCACACTTCGTGGCTTGGACGACAAAAAGTTTTTCGTCGTTACCATGTGTCAAGGAAATATGAATACGATCATTACACTTTAGCATAGTATAATTGTACCACATTTGCTCATCAGTTTGTTACTGTTGACGTTTAGCAGGAATGAAGGGCAGAGGGAAGGAGAGAGAGAAGAGGTATGGAGCGAGAAGGACACAGGGAAGGTGGTGTCCTGTTGAAATAGGGCAGCGTCTGCTGTGGAATTTTACTGGCAGCAGCAACTTCACACTGGCAAATCACTTGAATGAAAAGTGGACGGCTGAGCACCAGTTACCAAAGGCCTCCATTTTATTACAACCATATGCCATTTAGCAGAGAACAAACTTTCAGGGTAGACTTTCTGACCGCGGTTGGAAGCCGGGGTCACTTGCTCGCTTTTCTAATTACTTTGTAATAAAATCAACGATAAATCTCTGAAAAATGTCCTTAGTGTTTTGTGCTTAGGGTACGGTAACTACATGAAGTGTCGACGTGAATTGGACAGAGGCTTTAAGTGTCACTTTTGTGGCCTTGATTACACTGCACGTTTATTTGGTTACAGAGACAAAGTGTGTCAGTCAAACGCCCCAAAGATCTATCGACTGAGGGTGGTTTGTCTTTTTGTAGTTGAGTAACAAGGCAGTCAGTCGATGATTGATTGAGGCTGGGACGTTCTGATAAAAAAAAGAAAAAAAAGAAAAAAAAAAGGACTTGTAATGGCTTCAAAGTCCTCTCAGGTAGCTCTCACAGTTTGGACCAATAGCTGATCTCAGCTGGAAACTGTCCTCCTTCATAGCCGTCTTCCGGCTCAGTATTATCACTTGTTTCACAGTCCAACGTGTGGTGTCACAAGATGAACAGATCAGACCCAACTAGAATAGAGGTGGACACTCTTGGACAAATCATCTGTGGAATTCTAGTGGATTTCTTCGATACAAAAATCAATTTCAAACTCAGCAGGCATGTGATTGGCTGGGACAGACAAAATCATTTAACAGATCAGGATAAAGACAACAAATATAACCCTGTCCAGTGACTGCTTGCGGCCCGGCCTGCAGTCAGACATCACCTAGCAGGAAAAAAAATCAATGTCCCTCACACACAACAGGAATTATGGTAGAGAGGCTGGAATGTTCTTTCATTTTGCACCGCGGCATATTTAGGCACAAGGTCAGAGACTGTTCAATAATTATCTGCTCTGTAATCAGTGTATGTCTAGTTATTCAGGACCTTCTGGAGGAAGTAGAAGTCTTAACTTAGACTTAAGACAGGTTTTTATTGTCCTTCAGGTATGCAGTAAGCAAGTATAGAACGACATGTTGTTGCATTTCGTCTGAGCACAGCACTGAGTTACAGTAAATATCAAGCGCAAGTGTTTGTTACAGTTATTTAGAAAAAAATTATGTACATGTGCTGCAAGCATAGAATATAGAAGCCATTCAAAATACGAAGCAATGTACAGCAGTAGACCCTTCAAGAGATGACCTCTGATATGACAAAAATCTGTTTAAGTGAAGTTGTTGGTAGGACAGGACGCAGCCTGCACGCTTTCCATGGTCTGCGGTAGGAAAAATGCCTGACAGCGATAACGTGAGTGACACAATGTGGGTACCAGCAGAAACAGGACGAGGACTGGAGGTGGCCGAGTTGACGGTGCAGGCGTTAGCATGAGGCGGTTGCGCAATTTGGGTGAAATCAGACAGAATGAACAGTATCTGATGGCTTGGCGGATTGAGATTTGCGTGATTCGTCAGCTGGCTGTGCTAATGTGGGCGCAGAGATATGGGGGAGGTTTGAGACATTCGTCCAACCTGATTGAAGTTGTTGCAACACAAATACGTCTCAATGGCAGTGGTCCGTAGTACTTATGCAATACACAAACACACTCGCTGCCTATCTATCCCAAAAACACACAAGCACACAATGCAGTCTTAGCTACAGCATTCCACACACAGACAAACGTCTCTCCTGGCTCTAACTGAGGTCACATTTACCCACACTGCATCTGTCTTTCATTGGGTTAAGAACCATCCACTCAGCCGTCATTTGTGGGTGAAAGCAGCTGTTCAGAAAAATTTAATATTAGCTTTTCCCCAGTCAGTGTCAGATTGTCGAGCAAATTGTTGGCTGCAGTCCTCAGTGGCCCACAGCCAGTCCGCACCATCGCCCAGAGGAGGACCAGCAGTCCGCCCAGACCACTAGTGTTAGGAAGACACCCACGGTACTGACACACTGCAGTGACGTCAGAGGCCAGACGGCAAAGTGACACATGAGGGTATTTGTGTATACACAACGGTGGCCGCACAAAAATGTGATGTCAACATTGTCAGTGTGCCATCTTCAGTAATGTGTCTGAGATCACAGCTACAACTTTTTGAAGCATAATATTCATGCAAGATTTCAATGATGGACAATGATAGTGTGGCCGGCAGCGGGAAGACCTTCCACAACATTTGAATGTGAGAGTGGACTCTCTAGAAACAGCAGCATCTATAGTCGAGTACATGGGTGCAACCCAAATGGTTGGTTCTAGGTTTGCTGGATGACATCACTAAATCGGCAAAGACATTGGCAATCTGGAAACCAGAAATCAAAACTAAAGGTCCCTGCCTGCAATTTCTGTTACACTCCAAAATTGTGCCTTTGGGCAGAAAACGCGGTAACCCACATGCCAGTCCAAAAAAACATAAATGTAAGCTTAGAGAAAGGTGTATGATTTCCTTTTTTTTAATGTTGCCAGGCAACAAGATAGTCCTTGGCTCTACACTCTTCGCTTAACCAACCAAAACAAAGCTCCTAACCAACCAAAACAAATCTCCTCTGACGATGGAGACAGTGCAGAGTTGACATGAAGTTACAACACTGACAGAAAAGTCCAGTGATACTTCTCCGAAGATTCCAAGCTTACGAGCCATCCATAAATGATATCTATGATATGAAAGGCTGGGATGGCGAGGGTGTGGCCTGCTCGGGTTCCTGCTGTGCTTTTCCATACCGGCGCACCTTGAAACACCTGCAGTAAATTGTTAACTGTTCCATCCTCCAAAGAGCAAGGTCTAATCTGACTGTCTGCACACCAGTGTGTGTGTATGTGTGTGTGTGTGTGTGTTATAGAGAGTGGGTGACAAAGAGTGGGACAGTCTCGGCGCAGGTAGAAAGAGAACTGACAAATAAACAATTCTCCATCATATTTTGCCCTTTAAATTGCCATCTGATCTATTTACACAAAGGGAAATTGTAACATACTGTCGTATAACACAAACTCTGCAGTTGGTTTTGTGATCAAACTTAACAATGGGAATTAATCTGATAAAAATTACATTTTGTTGTCATTGTTTAAGAGTGGTTTGGATTCATTGGTGTTAATCCAACATGACAATACGGAGAAAAGTTAAATTTTTCCTATTGAAATTGTAATCGTTGAACTGAGCACCATGAACCGCATGTTATCTAGAGAGTTTGTGGCCTTCCCTACTACTTATTTCATTACAATCCTGTTCCATTACACCAATACATAATGTCTGATGTGTCAACCAACATCTATCACCAGTGAATACATCTCCCCGTCAGCTGCTGTTGGGTAATCAGATGTTTTCCCCGAACGTCTGAGATATTTCTCCACTGTTTTTGGCGAGGAATTGGGTCTAAGGTTCTAAAATTCTCATGACCTCAGCAATCGGAGAGCCGCTTCACTTCTGCGAGAATGCAACTGCACACAAAATGAACCTTCCACTGTTTCACCACACAGCACTCAAAGCCGTCCTCTGCCCAGAGGTTAGTCTCCTGAGAACTAGCTCAGCTCCATCTTTACTCCTCAGTGAGTGTGGAGGCAGTTATTGAGATGGATGATGTGCCGGTGTAGCCTCTCTCCATTACCATTTGAGCCTTTACCACCACCACAATGACAGAACGAAGCCCAGCAACTTCACACTATTTACCAATATCTGCACCTATATTGGAATCATATGTGAAAATAAGGGCATAGAAAACAAGAAAATCTGAAGCTTCACCAACAGGGGCAGACATGTAACTCTGAGCTCAACTGGACACTTGTACTAAACTCTGCTTGTCCGCCTTATCAACAACGTCAACACGTTGTTATTGTATGAGGGAGGCTAAAAACTCTCATAAATCACTTCCACAAGGGAAAAAGATCACGTGTCCATTCGGTTTAGACTTGTTTCTGTTTAAACTAAACGTTTGCTTAGCAGCCCTTGAGCACGAATTTCCATGGCAGTGATGTTGCAACCCAGTACAACTTCAGCAAAAATAAAAAGACGATATTAGAGTTAGAAAAGTAGCCATAATTGATGGATTTTCGTAGTTTCTACCTCGGTGCAACAGCTTGTCTCAAAGCTTCTCACCGCTACTTTTCCGCGATGGAACCCACTAATACAATCACTATTTCGTGTCGAGGCAATTCCTGGGAAGATGCTTCAAACGATGCACGAGTGTGTGTCTGTGTGTCGCTTCTTACCTGTGCGCGTCATGGTGCCTGCAGAGACCCGAGGAGCGGGTCAGGTGAGAAGAAGAGGCGGACTGAGACTGAGACTGAGCCGGCAGCGCATCGGACTCGGTGTTATAAGAGGTGCAGAGTCGGCCGTGATGCGTTTACGGACGCTCAGACATGACGCAAATCACGGGAGGGCAACGCGTCAGGAGCGGGGCATCGGGCTGACGTACTCACCCCTCCTCGGGTTTAGAACGGTCAGGTTTCAAAATATAATCAATCAATCAATCAATCAATTTATCTATCTATCTATCTATCTATCTATCTATCTATCTATCTGTCTGTCTGTCTGTCTCTCTCTCTCTGTCTGTCTGTCTGTCTGTCTGTCTGTCTGTCCAGAACAGAAGTTATTATTTTTCACATTTCATTTGAGAGACAGATGTGTGCATTTATCTTCTTTCACACCCAAACAAGCACACCACACACACACACAGAGAGAGAGAGAGAGAGAGAGATACAGAGAGAGAGAGAGAGAGAGAGAGAGACAGAGAGAGAGAGAGAGAGTGTCTGTGTGTGTCTACATTCTTGTGGTTGGGAGTCATCGGTCAGCCGGCTAGTAAACACTCAATCGGTTTTTAATCTTGTACACACACTCACACACGCACGCCCACTCACGCACGCATGCACAATAGCTCATTAACCTGGCACAATACTCATTAACTCAGATTTCACCGTAAAGCTCTCTCTCTCTCTCACACACACACACACACACACACACCTTTGTCTGTGGCCTTGCCTGAGAAGAGACTTTTGAAATCAGCTGTGAGATATGAGAGGCAGACAGGCTTCAAGTTCCTGATGATTTAGCATCTGAGGAGCGTTTCACCGGCTCAGGGCAGCCATGTTTGTTTGTGTATCATCTCTGGAGGGACTTTGTTTGCGGACCGGAGTAGTTATTTGTTCAAGCCCCAGCCCCGACCACTACAACACAGAGGCTGGATGGAGTCAAGTTCACCTCATGACCACTGTTGAGGTGTCCTTGAGCAAGGCAGCTTACCCCAACCTGCTTTTCCCTCTTTTCTTTCTATCCATCTATCTTCGTCTGACTTAGCACCCACATTCACCTCCACCTGAACACAAAAGCTGAGGTTGCAGTTTGATGACATCACTGCTTCTATCAAAAATCAGGCCCTTTTGAGAGGAGACGACTTCCAACTCAGCATTGCGGCTTTACACCTGCTGCGGGTCTGAGGACCATCACAGATGCTGCGTTCAGGGACACACCTGATATTAACCCTCAGATGCACAACTTACCAATACCTCCACTTTTCTACAATACGAGTAATTTTTGACCTCAGTTGAAATTCTCAAAATATCCAGAATTTTCTCAAAAGGAATAAAGAATAGTTAAAGAATAAATTAATGAAATATACAATGACAAATATTTCCTCATGTTACAAACATATTTGATAAGTAACACGTGGAATATGAATGTATAACAAGATTTTGAAGAATAACAGCCCCAAGGGTCATTGTTGACTCCGTATGTGCATCTAAGGGTTAGAAATGTGAAAACAAAACTGGAAACCAGCTGATTCAAAAGTCAGAAAACTGAGAGGTAAGTAAAATGAAATCACATAAGTGGTGCACAAAAGCAGAAGTTCACAAGGTCTATCTTGGTTTTTGCTGTTGTGGGTCTTTCAACAAATTTTCACATCAACATAGTTGCACCAAGAATTGAAACCTAACATTGCCAAATGGTGTTTTTTTTTTTTCACTTTTCATTGGGCAAAAATTGATAACCACTCAATCAAAGCGATTCTCAAGTGTACTTTGTGTCTTTGGATTTGTGCAATAAAAGCTGAAACAGCGGTGCAGCATGTTTACACTTTGTTTGTGCAACTTTTGTGAAACTGTTTTTTTCGCTCCTCATCACAGGCATATGCCAATATGGGAGTATCTCCAGTTTGTGTGTCGCTGGACCCATAATTACTGTCTTATTCTGAAACAGGAAGCAGTGCTTTATCACGCCGTTTACGTCATAATCACTTCCTGTCGATTGTATATGGCTTCCTGTATAGTCGCTGTTACATAACCAGCGCACAGGCAACAACTTCCCAGGCCTCAGATGCCGAGGCCTGCTGAGGACCTGAACTCAACCTGACTGGATTGACACGCGCACACACACACACACACACACACACACACACATACACACACACATCATGCTTCAATGCGAGGTTTTGGAAACAGTTGGAGTTCAGAGAGGCTCAGCACTTACAACCAGCTGAGGAAACACAACACACGTCGCACATTACAGACACAGTATCACGCATGCACACACATGCTGACACACTATAATATAAGATTTTATAATGCATCACACTGTGTGAAGACTCATATCCTCTCAAATGCGATTCTCAATCTGAATTCTAAATATCGTGGAGTGAAGAATATCACAGGTCCTCTCTGATGATTTTTTATTCAGTCTTTTTTTTTTTATTCAGGTCTATTTCTTTATCTATAGAAAAAAAAAATCCTAAAAATTTCAAGAGAATTTTCTCTATATTTTTCTAGCCATAGATAATCTATCTATTTTTTGTTTATTTTTTGATATGAATATTGTTGGTATCTACATGCAACCATCTTCACATTCTCATCCTCATATTACCGCTTTGTCCAAGCGAGAGAATATTTATTTATCTGCTTCTTCAGCAGCAGCACAGTTGCCTCAGATTTCTTCATATGAGGCACAAGAGATGAAGTTCTTGTTGACTGAGCACTTGTTGGCAGAATCCTGATATGTGATATGAGAGTATAGGGCTGCCAGCCAATCAGAGAGGAGTGTGTGATGCTGGTGTGTGAAACTGAAGCAAAGAAAAAATCGATAATCACGATGTACAAGGAGCCATTCAACCAAAATCATCAGTGCACCTGCTGAGTGTGTCTCGCCTGTTAACACTGTCGTATGTTTGCTGGGTGTGTGTGTGTGTGTGCAAGTGTGTGTGTGTGTCTGTGTCTGTGTGTCTGTGTGTTTATTCAGCTGAGAGGAGACTGTCTTTGGCTTTTACGCTCACACTGTGCTGCATCAATCTGACAGACAATACATATTCATTTGATTCACTTTGGGGGTTGAGTGCACACAGAACACACAAAATCTCACACACACTGAGACACAGAGCCACACACACACACACACACACACGCACACGTGCACTGATGTGGGAAAGTTTTCTTACCTTTTTCTTTTGTTTTGGCGGAATATAAAAGATCCTCCCGACCTCTCAGGGCTGTGACATTTTTCCCGCCACTGGTTTGTGTGCGTGTGTGTGTGTGTGCGTGCGTGTGTGTGTGAGTGTGTGTGTGTGCAGAAGAGAGAGAGACAGAGGGACAAAAAATATCCGTGCCTCCAGGTGCCCAGCTGCCTCGCAGACTGTCTGTAATCCACAAGGACCCACTAACTCACAGACTGAATATCTTTCATGAGGGGTTGTTGTCTCCCGTCCACGCCGTCCCCCTCCAGCTCGTCCCTCTGATGTCCACCCTGCTGCTGCTGCTCTCTGTCACGGCCCACCCGGTCATTCGTTGGGGTCCATGGAAGTGTGGCTCATTCTTCCTGTTTGCCTTATTTTCTAACTGCGGGAGGAAATGGTCATCTTTTCCTCTTCCTCAACTCACACACTTGGGGGCACACACACACACACACACACACAATGACACAAACAAAGACACACACAGTAGTGTATCTAGAATTTACAGCCTCATATTCTGTCTCATCAATGATAATTCAGGGACTGATG
>OMPJ01028103.1:21917-34963 GCA_900312935.1 Carapus acus
CCTGCCGCCACACGTTTGGAGCTCAGCACCTCCTAATTTGGTGGTGCTTGCTGCAAGGAGCGAGGGCCCGAGATAAAGGTGCGCTTGATCCCACCGCCTTCGCACCTCCTGCTAGGGCCAAGCTTGGTCGCTTTCTTCGTCCTTTGCCCGATTTCTATGAGTGTAACTGGACCTGGCGGTGCCTGGTGTTGTCGCTGTGAGGTGGGGATGTGGTTCAACCCCAGAATCTGAAGTGTTTTTATGGGGGGGGGGTCGAGGGAGGTCAGGGTTGTTTTTACTGCTGCACGCGACGACGCGTTCATTTATTTTTCTGGTTGAGTCCGGGATGGAGTGAGAGAGGCCAGGACTGGCCGGGGGTGGGCGAGCGAGCAGACGAGAGCCCCCCTCAGTGGAGCATCTCCCTCTCGCTCGAGCCGGACCGGGCAGGGTAGATGTGGAGCTGAGGGAGCTCGATACCGTCGTTGTGGAGGTCCTCCTGCTTCTGCAAGCCGTGAAGCTTCACCACCAGGTCTTGGATGAAGACCTGGGAGAGGGAGGGAGGGAGTGAGAGAGGTAGAGAGGGAAGGAGAGAGAGAGAGAAGGGGAGCGGCGCAGAGAGGGAAGAGGAGAGGGAATGACAGCCAGTCGACAAGCTGTAAACAGGATGAGGCCTTCGCATGCCGCAATTCTCTGGTTAATATCAACACTGTGGCGCAACGCCGAGCAGGTCGACTCGACACTGCGGGAGCGAACAAGAGGGTAAAAATCATCCGTTTAAGGTTTAATAGGCCTTATTTGTTTAGTTTCACACCTGTCGTGGCTAAAACGGCATCTGCAAAGGGGGCTTCAAGGTCACTCACCTCTGTGTTGTTGTTGCAAGAGTGGAGAATCTCCTGGAAACGTAAAGGAGATTGTTGCGGGGTGAGACAAGACTGGGGACAAGTGGACGGATGGATAGACAGACAGACAGACAGACAGACAGGCGGGTACCTGCAGCCTGTGTGTTCTCTCCTCATCGGTTTTCAGGTCAAGCAGCTCGTCAATGTTCACCTCCTCTGGCATGTCCTCCTCCTGTGAGCGCACATGCGCAGGCACAGGCACAGGCACACACACACACACACACACACACACAGAGAGAGAGAGAGGGGACAGCGTGTTATATTAGTGTGTTGTTTGAAGATGGAAAATCTTCAGGGGTCTCACCATGTGCTCCAGCAAAGTCCACACAGCTGGCAGATCACACAGCTGTTCACACACCAAACTGTAAACCGTCACACACGGGAGGGCGAACAGCACCCTCCACGTTTCGCAACGTCCTCCTGGTATATTACCGGGATCAACTGGACGTTCCGTGGAAAATAACATTTCCAAGGCCTCAGACGTGGGATGTACAGTATGTTGGGGTGATAAAGTGGAGCGATTGTTCTCACTCCTGCCAGTTCTCAAACCTGAAACTGATTTTTTTCTCTTTGGCTCAGAAACAATGTAAATTAAATTCCGGGGTCCTCCTCATGTGATTATGAGCAATAAGCTGAATCCATAACTGCTCTGCAGGCACCACATTGAGCAACCCACTGATTCTCCAAATATAGTTTGAGATGTGATTAAGTATATTGAGTGAAGAGAAATCAATCAAATGACCAATAACGACCTTACACAAAGTGTGTGCTTGCAGATGGCAGGCATCAGGGAGTCTGTTCACTCTGTTCTGTGAAATTCAGATTGTGTCCCAGACACTTGTGTCACAGTCGAAGGGGAGCAGAACGAGTGCGAAACACGTTAACACGAAACACGAAGTGTGCAACCGGAGGATGGAGGTGAAACTGCGCGCACATGGCTCAGAGGAGCCAGACTGTGTGCGGGCAGAGACTCTGTCCAGAGGAGGTTTCCACTGTCAACAATCAGGCCGAGACACTGAGGGGGAAAAAGCTGAGACACTGACTAGATCCACAGGCTGGAGACATCACCGAGACACAAACAGCCGTGAGGGAGTGGAGGGTGAGGGGGTGAGCCTCTCCACTGTGATTGGCTAATGGAGGACGGAGAGATCGATGGGAGAGAATCAGATTGGCAAATGGAGTTTCAGAGGGATGAAAACAGTGTGGTCAGTGAGACGCGGAGTGAGACAGCAAAGACCAGAAGCAGCGGCGGCGGCGGCATCACTCAACAGCCCCCCCGGGTGGGATGTGTGTGTGAGTGTGTGTGTGTGTGTGTGTGTCTACAGGTATGTGTCTGAAGTGTGTGTTTATTTCAGACAAGAGGGAGAGAGTGACGAACAGAGGGAGAGAGAGAGAGAGCGATGAGAGAATAAAGGCCACCGAGACCTTTCTTTCAACTCCCAAATGCCAGTTTTGCCCACACACACCCACCCCCCCACACAGAGGCACTCACTGACACACACACATACACACACGCATGCATAATCAATCTTGAATTGAGTTGATTTTGCACGTGTCCCCCCCATTAGCATTTCCTCCATCTTCAGCCACTCTGCCTGTGGACACAAGTCGTGCATGTGGTCCATCGGTTTGCAGCGAGTGTGTGAGCGTGTCTGTGTGTGTGCCGTGTAAAAATGCATCTGGCTCAGACTGACTGAACATGAAAATCCCACAGTCCAACTGAGTGTGTGCTTGTGTGCGTGTGTATGCATGCTTGTTTGTGTGTGTCAGCTCGTTTTTGAGCTGCTGATTCAACCATGGTGTCATTTTGTAGGTAACTACCTGCAGATGTTTGTGTGTGTGTGTGTGTGTGTATCGAAGGCTAGTGTGATAAGTGTCCAGGAAAATGGTGTGTGTATTCGGATTAAGTGCAGTTGAGTCCATGCCTGCGCATGTGTGTGCATGCGTGTGTGTGCGTGTGTGCGCGTGTGTGTGTGTATGCATTTATGCGAGTGTGGTGATAATCTGTTAATGACAGGATTGTATAACAAAGACACTATTTGACCTTGTGTAGCAACTGTGTGTGTGAGTGAGTGTGTGCTATTATGTGTGTGTGTGTCTGTCTTTGTCTTCTGTGGCGACATATGGGACCTTTATACTCATCAGCCTTCATCTCCCATCCCCCTTCGTCCCCCTCTTGATTCTTCCTTTCTCTGAGAGGCCACACACACACACACACACACAGCGAGCGGTGATGTCTTCATCAATCAATATGCTAATAGCTGGTTAGCGGCATGAACACATGTTCCCTCTCTGCTGCGTTTGTGTGTCCCTGTTTAGCTGGACAGAGGTACAGACGTGGACAGATGAGACACGAGGAGACAGCAAGATGCTGCCGTCCGCCCTGTCCTCACTCCAGGGCCGATCCTCCGTCTGTGGGAAACTAAAATGGTCTCCCTGCGGCACACAAATGCGTCATCAGTGGTGGTTACGATCGCTGAACCAAGACTGGGGGGGGCGCTGACAGAAAGCATGTGAAGGCAGCGTCGGCGGTCAGGCTTCGTCATTTCAGATCGGACAAATTAAACACGCCCTGTCCCCATAATTCCACCAGCATAAAAATAAATGCACTTATCTACTCACTGCCTGCTTCCGCCTGGAATAAGAGGATTTATTCAAAATATGAGCATAAGTAAGCCAAGCTGTGCTCAGAATCTCTGCTGAAATCTCTGTGAGAGCAGCAGGATCCACGGGGACTTCAGGAGGACAAACAAATGTCAAACGAAAACAGGCCTTGAGAGCTGGACAGCTGATGCACCCGTAATCAAAACAAACAGAATAGGAAAAATTTTAATTCTTATGATAATTAATTCTACGGTGAGGTATCCCAGTGTGGTTGCCCACCAGGGGGGCGGAGATGGTACATACGAGTGTGTGTGTTTGTGTGTGTGTGTGTGTGTGTGCTCTTGCAGATGGGGTCTTTGACAGGAAATGAGCCACAGGGGCAGATCTGATTATCTATTTATCACCAACCACACCTCCCAACAACCTACCGGCAGCTGGACGTACCCACTCACTCACTCCCTCACTCACTCACACAAACACACACATGCATGCAAACACACATTAATATATAGTAGCTGGCCGTGCGGAGACAGGAGAGGACGGGCAGCATAATGATTTGTCTCCTGTAATGCTTTTACCATCTCGGCTTGGTCAATAAGCGCTGCGTCCCCTGAGGCTCCGACTCGTACATCACACTCATTCAGCTGCATTCAAGGAAAGCGAGCGGGGCAGAGCAGAGCGGATGAATAAGGCAGGTGGTGGTGGTGATGGTGGGGTGATGGGGGGGTGAATGAATGGTGGAGACATGTAGACAGAGTAATGGAGAGATAAACGGCCGGCTGGCCACTCATCACTTTTAGTATTGCTGACATCAGGTTTGCGTTGGCCAGTTTACGCTCTTTGTCTCGCCAGGATGCGGTCACGCTGAGATCACGACGAGCCGCTGTCTCAAAACACTGCCTGAGTAAAAAAAAAGTGAGAATAAAAACCACAAAGCTACATTTGCTGATGTGTCTGCATATGAAAGAGCAAGATCCCATTGCCACCGAGGAGGATAACAAACGTAAACAAATGGTGGACGACATATTGTTGCTGGCAACATCACCCCTGCTAAGTCAATAAACTAAATGAGATTGGGGGGGACGTCCGTCCGGTCGGAAACGAAGCAGCCAGACATCTTCAGCAGTGGAAACGAAAGATGCTCAAACTAATGAACTCTGTCCTGTTCCATCCCATCTGCTCATTTTATGGATGATTCACGTGTCTTTGCTGCTTTCTCCTGGTTTCCAATGCTACCGCCTCAGTCTCCACGGCTTTCTGTTTGTCTCTGACTGTTAGCAGCTGCTATTCTTCATGCTCACGCTCATTTGCAAGTACACACACACACACGCACATGCACAGGCTCACGCATGCTGGGTTGGCTAGTGGGTTGCCTTAAATGGAGACTTAAATGGAGGCCAAGAGACAACGCAAGAATTGCGACTATGTGTGTATGCATCTGTGTGTGTGTGTGTGTATGAATGAAAATGGTTGTCTGTGCCCACATGTCCCCAGGGAATCCTGATACTTGAGTTTTTCCCAGACACACACACAAACACACACACACAAACACAGACATACACACAAACAGGATTCCTAGCACACATCATTAACAGCTCTCTTGGTTCAGGTCAGTAAAACATGAGCTGTTTTTGCAAATGTCAATGTTTCATCGTCTTGTCAGACACAGACTGCGTATCTACTGCAGTGCCAGCGTGTCCACACGTCTGCTGTGCTGTTTGTGGAATGTTTTTTCATGCTACATTCCACATATGTGTCTGTGCTTATCAGTCCAGACTTTGAACTGCAGTAACAACAGTGATAAATTATTGTTCGTAATCTCCGAGACTCCTGGTCGGAGTGACATCATGAGGCAAGAAGTCATGTGACATTCCAGAGAAGCTTCAGCATACGAGGACTGGAGTGACGCTTTCTAGATTCTGCGATGAGATTCAGGCTTGTTCTGTAAGATTTCCGGATCGGCTCCTGCACGAGTGCGGAGATTTCACTGAGAATCGGAGGAAACATATTAATACGAGATGACGCGCCTTCAAATAAATGAATATATGGCGATGTCTTTGCGTGAGCTCATTAAAGTGATCAGGGAAGCAAGGATGATGACTGAAGACTACACACACACACGCACATGTGTGCACGTCACAGAGCAAACCAGGGGGCCTAATCGTCCCTTGATGGAAACACACACACACACACAGGCACAGGCCTGCAGCGATCCCCGTCGCTGTCCGCCCTGGTTACGTCTCCAAATCACTGACCTCCTTGCTCCACCGTTCCAGTCCTCCTCCTCTACTCCACCTCAACATCACATATAAAAAAAAAAAACATTTACAATCACGTGTGTGATGAGACGGAAGTCTAACAGAAACCAGTCTGACAAGGGAATCACACGGCATACATGCAACCACCTCTGGTAACATCATCCCTGAACCACTGCCATCTGACACAGCAGGTTTGCGACACGTAGGCGTGGAAACGCATGAGGGACGGAGGTAGTGGCCTGTCATAATGTACGAGATTGGTCACTGAATATCATAATTTATCTATCTATCTATCATCCTATGAATCTATAATGAATTATTTGTGATGCAAGTTACAAGTGATCATATCCTAATTAACTGCACTGGTGGTATCAGGTGTGTATCACATTACATAGATATTGTGTTGATGTAGGGCTGATATGCTTCAGAGGCAGCAATAGAATTCCAAAAATGAGGGTGCGTTCAGAGTGCAACCAAGTAGTCCGTGTCAAGTGAGTAGTTCCACTAGAATGTGATCCTATTGCTTCAAAGCGAAAACCAGCCCTGGTGATGCATATCTGTGTAAAGGTACTTTAGACACACAATAGTAGCAGGTGATGGAGTACTGACCCTGCCCATGTACAGCTGGTCCAGCCCGCAGTCGATCCACTTCTCCACATCCAGCCTCCTCTGGAGCTCCTTTCGGTTGTATTTGACGGTGACCCGAGCCTGGCGCCGCTGCAGGCTGAGAGCCGGATCCCGGCCGGGAGACTGGCTGCTGCCCGCCTTAGTGACCCGCCGACCGACCCGATGAGCCGCCATCAGGTCAGGGTGGAGCACCGGTGCAGACGGGGGGGAAAAAAACTCACGCCTTGTCAATGCTCGTGTGGCTGCCTCACGCTTTTTTGTTTAGGTGAGTAAGAAAGTATTTTGTACTGAGGAAGATGACTTGAGCGTATGATAGTTAACTAGAGACGGTGAATATCAGAAAACTGGAGGAGCAATCAATAATGATTTTTAAAAAAGTAATCCAGCCTTTCTTTCGCTTGCCTTACAATATCATCCCGCTAATTTTATCTCTCGATTAAATTCCAACGCTTAGGTTTGCATGCAGAACGCTGGATCCACATAAATAGAATACATCAAATCCCGTCAGGCTGAGACCGGCGAGCGCGTCGGTGAGCCACAATAAGACTGAGACTGACAGGCGGAGGGAACCATGCCTCTCGTGCTGCATTCATGTACTGCAACGAATATCAGATTCTGCAGCTTCAACTGACGCCGCCAAGCTAAAGGTGCGCAGAATTCAACCAATCGCGTATCTACCCTGGATAACTAATTATAGAACATAAATCAACAACGGTGACAATGTCAACGTGTGCCTTTTCTGTGGGTGGTTTAACTTTATCATAAGAAAACGTAAATTTAAGATAAACAAAACATTGCTATCAGTGAGCAAGTAGGCATACATGTCGCTCATGAATCGTGGAAACAAATGATATTAGCGACACGCAATATCGATTCCGATCTTAACAAGGAGTCATTGAATGTGTCATCGGATTTGTGATGATAGTGCCGCCTAGCGTGCTGAAGGCGCGCGTGCGCGTGTGTTGCTTTACGCAATTTTAATGCAACCCGCTTCATCTGATTTTTTTTCGGGTATGTACAGTATGTTCGACATCGTAACCGCTCTGAGATCTTGGTGAACGCTCGAAAAAACAAGAAAAAGAAATGACACATGTCGACATCAGTCACTGGGCATTGCCACACAGTGGCAACGTGTGATTTGAGTGCTCCGCAACACTCGGACAAGAAATATTTTTTTCATAAACCAGAGAGAGGGGCACAATATCCACCGCGTCCAACAGGGATACAAAAGTGCGCCTATTCCATCTTGTGGCCTGCGGGTAAATAGCAGGTGGAATTTATCTGGATCTGAACCACGTGTGTGTAGCACCTGCTGCTTCATTACATTAGATCACAATTGTGTGTAATATCAAACATGGTCAACCTTTATCCATGAATATTTCGTCAGCAAACAAACACACAACGCAAAGGACACCGGGAAACATCGAACACATAATTGTTAAATGTGGAGCAATTCGGGAGCTACTTCTTCGATCACTGCCCATTACATTTCATGACTGATCACCCTGTAGCCAAGATATACTTCATAGATAGATAGATAGATAGATAGATAGATAGATAGATAGATAGATAGATAGATAGATAGATAGTCAACAGTTGTTTGAATGATTGCATTATCATCTTTTACAACAGGATGGACTGGAGGGTATCTAGTGGATTTTTCTTTTATCAGCTCATATTTTACTCGGAGAGGATTTTGTTTTACGTGTTAGCTCACGATAATAAGTAGTTTAAGTTATAATTGCTGCATTTAGCGGCTTGGTGGTGTTTGTCATGGCGACGGTGGGCGTGGCCTGGGTGACCTCACCTGCTGCTCAGGTGAATTAAAGTGCGCCAACAAAAGAGTCACCAAACAAGGAAGTAACAGCCTAACTGAGTTATCCACCGAGGGCAGAGGGACACTCAACGGCTCTCGCTTAATTCACAGCTTACGTAGAGAAGAGGGAACGATTTATTTTTCTCTTTCAGTTTTCTTTGACGAGAAAGACTAAAAGAGCGCGGTGAGTGGCGCACAACAATGGGTAAAGTGCGTTTGTTTGGCCTCGGCTATTTGCTGGCCCTCGTCTTCCTGGTTTGGCCCGGGCTATGTCAAGACTGCGAGTGGGACCGCGGCATCGACGAAAACCTGGGGCTTCACCCGGACGCCTCCGGCCTCCTTCTCGCCGAGTTAACTGACGTCAAAGACCCAGAGAGCTGTCGGAAAGCTTGCTGCGCCAAAGCCGAGTGCACCCTCGCCCTGCTGGGCTTCCCCCAGGATGGCAGCCCGCAGTGCCGGCTCGTCCAGTGTCACTTCCAGGGCCCGGGCGCCTGCCAGCTCCAGCCCAGCACGCAGTTCAAGGCTTACCTCAAGAAATTGGCCGTACAGTTCGCCATGCCAGAGGGACCTTTCCCGTTCCCGGTCCTGGAGCCCCGAGACAACGGCACCGCCAACGACAGCAACCACGGTAAGACGGAGCCATAAAGCGAAAGTTTCTGTTTTTCCGTGGCGGTTGACTTCTGTCTGCGTAGTTGTGCTCAAATGCGTCATGTGTCGACCAGGTGCAAGAAAATCAATATGGGGCGCACAATAATGTTCATTGTTACGTGATATGGGCTTCTGCCAAACGCATTTAAGATGCCATTGTACGCATCTGTCTTTCCTAATGACCATTTGGTAATTGTGCAATTCTCTGACAAATGTTGTGTACTCAGTATTTGAGCCATGGAGACATGAGGACACGTTGGAGGTATACCAACCAGGAGCTGACATGTGGACAAAGTCTTTTTTCATGTGTCGGTGTCAAAACAGTGTTGTAGACAGAAGGCTTTGCATTGAGAGATTTAGTGGATGATTGCCCTTTCTGCTGTTTTGAGGTCTTTGTTAAATCAATACGTTGGGGGAGAGGCAGCCTGTGCATCTGCGTAGTTTCTCAAGCTTTTGTCTTTACTCATGCCAGAGTCAGGCAGGGCTGAAATCCCTAGATTAACCCTGGTGAGTGAAGGATTAGTTTGTTTTTTGGCAGTTTGTGGTTAAGGAAGTAGAGCTGATTCCAATTTGACATTTTTCTCAGGGGAGAGATTTTGTCTTTTCCTCCCTCCACAGCACCTGCTGATGAATTTTTATCACTGTTATCGGTCTGCAAATGGCAGAAACATGGGAAATCACCATTGTATGGTTATATTTACTGTTCTGACTAGTTTACTCTTATGATTTGTGACTTTTACATGTTTGATAACCCTAAGAATTCACACATGGTTCCTCATTTGTCTCTCACAACATTTTCTGTTTGCGCCTCTGAATTAACACTTACCATATTGTGCCAAACTGTAAAGAGATAACTTTAAAATGTGAAACATTGTGATACAATGGAAGAAGTTTCAAGTGTACCTATCAGTCAACCCATAATACATGGCAACAATTAAATAAATGACAATGATTCAAACCTTTCAAAAGGTCGGTCTAATCAAATTTCTGAATGCTGGACACAGAGAAATGATCGAATATGAGGTTGCGCAAAGTCACTGTAAGGAAGTAATGAAAGGGAGGAAGATGTCAGTATGTGTAAATTTGTACAGGGTGATGAGGAAACAAGCAGAAAACAAGGTGAATATTCTGGTGGTAAATGTTTTTCTGAGTAGAATTCTTTTTGTGATCTTTGACGTTGTCAGCCATAGGAAGACTTGCTAACAGCTTATTAGTGTGATTCATCCTCTATTGATGTTGCAACAGACCAATGAAAGGCGGTGACGGTCCGAATATTTCAGTCATGTCACCACTCAAGTGTCATTTCGATGTGTTGACAGGAATGGATGGTATTCTCAGATCACCTAATCACATTGAGTGGATAAAGATGTACAGGCTGGAGAGCTGATGTATGTAAATAAAGGAGTTTGCTTTGGTCAGTGACATGCTGGAATCCTGGAGATCAACACATCTCTTAAGCAAACACTAGACACGCCTGTTAGTATTGTCTCCATGGACCACATGTTGCGAGTTCAGTGACATTTTGTGACTTTTTCATGGCTGTCATGAATATCTCAGGGACATTAGGACAAAGAGTTGAGATAAATGGTGAGAGAGATGGCGTCAACATGCCGCTGACTCGAGTTGAAATGAGTCATTTTACTGCTCGCGTCAGGTAGAGTGGAGGAATGCAGCCGAGCCTGCTCCGGTGTTTACCCCACACAGGCCATCGTCACTTGACTTGACTTCTCCTATCTGAGTGATTGATCACTTGTTCTTTTCCATCACATTCTGCCAGCCCTCCAAGCACCACAGCGCCTCACACACGTGGGCATTTGTCAGTGAATGGATCAAGTGTTTCCTTTTGTTCATTTACATGTGTCATTTCCATCATATTCAAATGTATTCTTTAATCTAATTAAAGTTGTCCGCTGATATAAACACTGAATGCAATTCTGATTACATTCTGTGCCCACCTGTATGTGTGTTTATTATTAGTTTCTGTGACATGGTTGGTGGAAACGTCTGGTGGAACCAGTCTGCTCGGTTCATGCAATTAGTCTCGTTTGCACCGACGTGTAGCTGGTGTCCTGGTGTCGTGAGGTTTAATTGAAGCCCTCAGTGTATCCGAGCAGGTTGTGACATCTTTTTCCCCCTTTCCAGTGTATTGCCGCCTGCCCAAGAGGGTTGGTCCATGCCGTGCAGCCTTCCAGAAGTACTTCTATGACCCGGTCAATCAGACCTGCCAGACATTCATCTATGGCGGGTGTGGGGCCAACCGCAATAACTTTGAAATGAAAGAAGAGTGTGAATCTGCCTGCAAAGGAGTATCAGGTACCAAAAAACACTCGAGTTATGTTTTTTTCCTCAAGTTTGAACATCAGTCATGTTGTATGGGACGATGCTTACCGTGCTGTCTAACGACCTGACAGCATAGAATGAGCACTTTGGATTGTGTAACAACGTGGCCTTTCCTTTGCCATGCTCAAAACAAGCCGGCACTTTTTTTTTTTTTTTTTCCAGCCCCACAAGTGATCTCTAACTGGCAAAGTGGCATCTCAGTTTAATGTCACTCCCATTTTGTAAATGTTGCCGAGTCACAGTGGAGCTAAGCTGGCCTACAAATACTTAATGGCAGCTTTGTTTGTTTAATACACGTGCAGGGTATTATTAGGTTGCAATTTGTATTTAAAATGCCACACTATTCCCTACGTTTTGGCTTTAACATAGCACCACTCTTGCTGTCAACTTAACTTGCTTACATATCAAATTGCCAAACTTTTGTTTTTTTTTCCTAACAAAGCAACAATTACGATTATTTTGTGGTCTCTATTTTGGCGTCGTCGAGCTAAAAAGCGACTCTGGTGGGACTCGAACCCACAACCTTTGAATCACTCCTCCAGTGTCTGACTAGAAGTCCAATGCGCTATCCATTGCGCCACAGAGCCATCTGCCTGCCAAGGGTGTCAGATTCAGTATTGCAGCTCAGAAAGGGAGAGGAGGGGTGGCGTCGGTCCCAAGGACGGCTCATGTTTCATCCTTTGCCGGACACCACAGAATAATTGTTGGAATAACTTTCTGGAACAGTGGGCAAAGTGGGATCACAGTGTTTGGAGTGAAAAATGACAGCAGTATTTGATGTTACTGACATTTCACTCACTTTGTGGCCCCATTTTGGCATGAAGGCTTTTCTGTAAAACGTCAACTCGGGTGGGACTCAAACTCACTGCTTTAGTGGTTTACAAGGTTACATTACTATTAGATTTCAAGTGTAATTACAATGGAAAAAGTCTAGTTTCATGATGTATTTAGTTTTTTGCTGTTGTAGATTGATCAGTTCATAGTTGCTGAAATGTAGGAAGTTATAAAGGTAATTAAATGGGTGGTTGATTTCAGATCAATCATGGGACCCATTGTATGTGTGTGCGAATGTGAGAAAGTGATTTGGAGGAAAGAGTGAGCTAGTATCCACCTGGGTATGTGTGGTGTTGTGTTACTTGTCAGGCTGGTTCGGTGAACTGTGTTTCTCAAGAACAATGACTTGAACTCGGCAGTGAGTGAGAGGTACAGGGAAAGGGTCCAAGCAGTTACAAGTTGCTAATTTCCACATCAAAGTATGCAAACCATATGACTCCCAAATTTGGGCGACTATGAAGAAGTCTATTGATAAGATGCAAATCTTGCAATAAGCATGTCCTATCGCAGACGGGCTCAATATGCTCTGGCGTTTTCAGTCTCCTAGAGGAGGGAGCAGCTATCAGATTCTTCTTTGTGTTCAAAGATCTGAGTCTCCTTTCAGCAAGGACAAAGCCAAAGAGTTCACAAGTTCTTCAGTGCACGTACTGTATAACCAGTACAAAGCCTTCAAGAAACCACTGTGTTTGTGTGTGTGTGTGTGTCTGCGCGTGTGTTCAGGTTCTGTTCTTCCCGATGAGTCAACTCCGGCTCCCAAAGCTGCTCGCCGGGCCCTGGCTCAAGACACAGGTACACAAGAATTGGTGATTCTGCTGTTTACACAAAAGTGCTGACAGCCAGCAACATCACCACCACTTATAACAGGGGTGCCCAACCTTTTTGGGCTCGCAAGCTACTTTCAAAATGGCCAAGTCAAAGAGATCTACCAACCCGCCCCCCATGATGTATATATGTGTGTGTATATTTGTAACATCAATACTACATTATGAAAACAATTATACATCATACGATTATTTATATATACGAATAGTTATATATATA
>OMPJ01028104.1:0-11957 GCA_900312935.1 Carapus acus
AGAGAGAGAGAGAAGCGGCTCACAATTAGGAGCCGGCTCCCGTCCAATCAGGAGCCGGCTCCCGTCGTTCATGTCAACGAGCCGGCTGTCGGAGCCGTTTCGTTCGCGACCGAAACATCACTAGTCTCTGGTCATATGCCATTCAGTCAGCGTCAGACTCAGCAATATGCCGGAGGCACGGAAAAGTATGTTCCTGAGTTGGAAACACAAACACCACTTTGTTGAGAAAGCCGACAAGGGCCCGAACATTTATCTGAGGGAATAGTAGGTATTTCAACTGGAAGTAATGAACAAGCAGTTAATTGCTTTTCCATCCATGCATCTAACTCTTCTGAAGCTCCTTTTTTTTAGCGTGTCGCGGTGGTGTCTGTTAGCTTTATGTATCATTCTGTTGGCCAGTTTGATTTTTGAATGACACAGAGCAAGTGCTTTAATTTAAGTTCTGTCCAAAATTTGCATTGACTTTTGTGAAAGTTTACAGGTATGCGAAGATGATTTTAAATGTGATGTGTATGCACAGCTGTTCTCAGAGTAAAAACTGAGGTACTGAAGTTCAATCTTGTGGAGTCTTTTATTATATTGTCTTGATGTAATCCTAAGTACTGCTGAAAGGTTAATACTATCAGGTCTTAAAATGTTAAATGGTTAACAGTCGAGAGCATTCATTCAAAATTAAGGAAAGTAATTAAAATGTAACCAACCAAAAGTAATCAATTACTTTGAGAAAGTAATTGAAATAGTTTCACTACTATTACATTTTCCATAGGGTAACTTGTAATTGTAACCAACTACATTTCTAAAGTAATCTTCCCAACACTGCTGATATGGCAGCAGCTGTGGATAATTCTTTTCTGTGGTAGAAGTAACACACTAGACATGTCCAAAGTCCAGCCCCCGGGCCAAATCCGGCCTGTGACCAAATTTCCACCGGCCTGAAGCATCCTGTCATAAAATCGACAGTATGTGGCCCGCCGGCACAGTCTCCCACAGTGCACAATACACTCACATACAAAAAAGCAATTTTATATTTCACCAGACGTTGACAGTAGACCTGTGGCTGCACTCTCATAACGTGAGCCCTGTGTGAACTTTCACCCATGTGGTATATCTGTTTCCGGAAATCCAATCGTATTTTTCAAAATGTGAGCTACGAGTGACGTGTATGCGTTTGCCTCAGAACACCGACCATGATTGGCCAAATTGTCTGCTGCGCCCATCCATTGAGTGAGGAGAAGCAGGTCATACAGAAATTTCCCTCAAAATTCGATAATTATAGGGCCCCCGGTGCGTTCCAGCGCTAGTTTGCAGAAACGTCAACGAAGATGGGGGCACAGCCATAAAACTCCACTGTATTATTCCCCAACACGTTCTGTGTGCAAAATGTCAGAAATATGATCAGAATATGAAACCCGTGATCCAGGCGATAAATTATTTCCGCCCCAGAGCCCTGTGCCACCGCCGGTTTCAGCACTTTCTCCTCGGCATCCACGCTGAATATGGAGATGTTGTGTATCACAATGACATAAAATGTCTGCACTGCAGCGATTCTAGTCCGTCAGAGAGGAGACTGGACAATTCCTGGCACAAAATCTATAACCGATGCCGGAAATTTCTGATCCTGTCTGTCTGGCTGATTTAGGATTTTTAGTTGAATTAACACGACATCTCAACGCGCTGAACACGAGACCTCAGGGGCAAAATGCAGTGATCAAAGCCAACTGTATTCCCACACTAAAGCTTTTGGGACAAAGCTGCTACTATTCCAAAGGCACCTGACACAGACGTAGCCCAATACCACACATTTCCCATCATTACATGAAATTATGACCATTTTTCCAGAGAACAATATTTGTGCACAGATGAGGAGGTATGCAGGAAACATTTCATCCCTGAATGAGGAGTTTCAGCAGCGTTTCAGGGATTTTGCAGCAATTGAAAAGGAGACCCCTTCCTCCCCTTTTCTGTGGTGCTTTTGTGCCAGACTTGGACTGTTAACTGCAGGCAAAACACCAATATCACCCTTCTCATTAATGCAGGTAATTTTTTTTTTAATCTGAGGGGAGTACACTCCAAAGGCTGGTGAATTGATTTTTTGTGAGGATCAGACCAGTTGAGTCAAATTTCTGCTATCTGATTTGACTGTACCATTTTTTGTCAAAATGCATTTGGATGTGATTTGTTAAAACAAAATCAACACATGGAATAAAAATTTCAGTCAGCTCTCCTAAAATCGTTAATTTGTATTTGATTTGTCATCATTTTAACCTTTAACTATCCTAATGCAATTGACAACATATACTCATTTGCAACATTGACCTTTAAACAGAGAGTAAATTCATACAGTTACATATTTACTGTTAATTTACAATAGTAATTGTTTGCTGAACGTCAGGCCGAATGGTCGGCCCCCATACATTTTCATCTGACCAAATCTGGCCCTCTTTGCAAAAAGTTTGTGTCTCTTGCCTGCAGATAAGGACTGCATCAGCATTGGGGTAGGAAAGAGGCTGGACATTGTCATAGTAGGGAAAACATGTATATTGGAGGTCAACTACGGAGTCATAAATCTTAGCACATTCTCTTCTTTGTTCAGCTGCTACAATGGGGGTCTCCAAAACCAATAAATCTGACTACAGAATGATATTTATTCTTGGAGCGAATTAAGTTTTGTCAATATCATTACTATGTATGTATATTGTTTTGATTATGTTGTAGCTTATGCTTACAAGATATTAATTGATTTGTGTGTTATATCTGTTTGTTTATGCTTTCAAAGATGAAATCCATAGAATGCTATAAAACCATGCCTGTGGCAGCAGATTTTGCTTTTACTGCTTTTCATTTCTTTTCAAAAATATAATTTAGTTAATTCTAATGTTATTTTACATAGTTAAAATGTAGTCACAGAAAGATCTGACCTGTAGGTGGTTAGAATAGCAATGCAGTTGATATGAGTAGTTGATATGAGGGTGCTGTGCAAGCTAAGGCAGTGCAGTTTGCACTGAAAGGTCACAGAAATTCTAAATTCCTCCTGCAAAAGTCATGGTTTTATGATGTTAAACAACAAAATCATTTAACAACCCATACATATGTGTAATCGAAGGACAGGTTTTAATTCACTAAAGGTCTGCCTTACTAAAGCCTTTCCCCCCAATTCACCCTCTCTCCCAAAAACTGCTGTTTCTAACAACTGTAACAATATCTGACCAACATAATGTTTCGTTTTATTGCAAACTGAAAAGCGTAAAAAATGTTAAGGCTCAGTGAGCAGAGATAATTTGGACATTTGGAAATCCAACTTTATCACCCATAGTTTGGAGTAAATTAAGGCTTCTATGAGGACCACTTAAATAACACTCAAAATTTCTCATCACCAATGATTCAATACATATAGCATACCAATATGTTAATCTGTGTGGGTGCTTGTACGACCACGTGTGGCAAGCAGTAACGTCCAGCCGCAATACCAAAGTATTTTGAACTTTCTGTTACTGACCATCAAGTATTGTTGTGTTCAACAATGAATGATTTCATGCCTCTAAGATGTTCTCCCACCCAACACCCCTCTCAACACCCCTAAATGAAGCTCAAGTGGTTGGAGGAAGGGGTGGCTATATGCTGATGGCTGATTGTCAGTTTTGGTACTTCTTATTGTTTTATAACTGAATATTTTAACTCGGGTCAAAACCGACCATAACACCCCAAAAGTCATATTTTTCACCAGAGCATTTTAGAAATTAATAAAAAGAAATGTTTTGATTGTATTTTGTTTAGATGTCAGTTCTTGACAAAGTCAAAAAGTCTTGATTCGATAAACAAAATTTTCAAGTACTTCTATGTATGCTGAAACTCAAAACGGGTCGGTGGCGACCCTAACACCTAGGAGGGTTTTAACATAGTATTATTACTACTATAACCACTATAATTATCATTGTTGTTGCGTTTGTTTTTTGTTGTTGTTTTTGGTGTTGTCGTTATCATTGTGACTACAAAGTGGTTTGTGCTATTTTGTTATTTAGGGACATTTGTATCAAACAGGTCCTGTTACCTCGTTGTGCCACTCAGAGTCCATGAAGTAGCTCTGCGTCTCAAAAAGGTTGGTGACCCCCGGCATACACTGTATAGCTGGATGAAAAGTTTGTTATCTGCAGTGTCCCACAGATGGAGCTAAACAACCTGCATGTCCACCTCAAAGGTGGTGGACACGAGGCTCTGATATTTTTAATGTGTATGTTTTGACGGTAATTTAATCACATGCAATTTGAAGATGAAAAAAAGGTTTTAATGAGGTACCCCTGACTCCCTCTTCCTCTTCAGAGATTTTGATTGTACTGTGCTACCTTTTTGCAGGTGGAGGCTACTGTATGTGCGTGTACAGCGACATTGTTTACACAGGTCTCATTTTTGCATCTGCTATACACACAAAAAGCAGCGTGCAGATTTACTGTATGAATCAGCCAGCACCAAAGAATATCCTTTAACTGTTGTGAAACTGTTGTGTTCCAGAAGGAAAAAAGAAAAGAAAATCAGGGGTCTTGGGCTGACCACTACACAGATGATCTGAAGCTACAACACCCAGTGGAATTGGTGAGAGAATGATACCATTCATTGTCAGTGACGATTGAGTGCACATCCTTACTGTATTCTTTGATTTATCTCAAAATTCAAAAGGGCTGTGATGAGTGCGTGTCTTACAAATATATACATGACCTTAACGATGAATGTTAAGTATTATTCCCTCACTTGTATCACGCACAAACAAGATGGTCTCGATCGGATTATCGAATCCCTTGAATATTTTCACGTCATATGCACGGTAGATCCCTTTATATTTCTTGCAATTAATGAATTTTGAAGATTTTGCAGGTGCCAGCTTATGATTATTAACTTTTTTTTTTTTTTATATTACATGTTAATGAAATTGCTTCGATCTTGCAAAAGTAAGCCTGGCGTACTCTGCTACATTTACAGTGAATACACCATTGTTCCTACTCCTAGTCCAGTCGCAAGTTTCATAAAGCATGCTCACAATGCTTTTTTTTGGTATTTAACTTGGTGACCATGATAAAGCTTGGGCGCCATACATGGGATGCAAGTCATGTGCCAAGTATCTGTGTCAGTTGACCAAGGGCAAGAGAAGAGGAGGAGAGAAGATATACTCAATTGATCCCCTGAAGGGGAAATGACATAGTTTTCACTCTTACAAATACACACACACGGAAGTATGCATACACACATGTCATGCAGCAAGTGAGGGTCCTAAGAGTGAGGGGCTGCCCATTCTGAAAGCCTTGGGGGTTGCCTTGCAGCGCTCAGGAGGCAAACTGCAGTCCCTCCAGTCACTGGTCCAACCTCCAGTCTCTTGTGTCGTCACTGGAAGTTGAACCGGCCATCCTGTCCCCAACCATCCAGTCCCCAGGCCTGGTCCCTTACCGACTGAGTCCCTTACCGACTGAACGTTTAGAGTTAATTAAGTGACCAGGGTATGATGCCATGTATTTACAATCTTGAACTTTTTTCAAAATTTTACATAATTTTGGGGGCTCGTTGTCTGTGGCCATTACAATCTAAATTGCAAGAAATAGAGGGTTGAAATTAGGGATGTCCGATATTGGCTTTTTTTGCCGATATCGATATGCCGATATTGTCCAACTCTCAATTCACCGATACCAATAACAGCCGATATCGATATGTGCGCTGGTAAACATTCCAGGAGCGCATAGGCAATATTTCAGTGTAACGCAAGCATTATTGTATTTTTATCGGTTTTTATTTTATCGGTTTTAAAGCAAAAAAATCCGGTACCGATATTACAATTTATGCTAATATCAGGCCGATAATATCGGTCAATCATCTCTAGTTGAAATATTCACTTGTGTATTGAATCTATAAAATTATTCACTGTCTGAAATAATAAATAAATACGCAATAGATACGTTTTTATTTATTTATTTATTTATTTTGTTTTATAATTGTTGTTGAATAATTTTACCTGTACGTATTGCATGTATCCATGTGCGTGGACTAATAAACTGTTTTATAAACCCTTTTATTTTATCTATTTTTATTTGCATCTGATAAAATCTGAGTTAAGAAGCATGTGGCTGTCTGTCACTCTGCTTTAGATTGAAGATTTAAAGCTTTGTCACATGTACAGTATGGAGATTCCTGCGCAATGAAATTCTTACTTTGCACCAGATGTCACACGTTCCCCAACCTTTTTAAGCCACAGTACATATTTTACATTGCAAAAATCACAAGGCACACCACTGAACAAAAATGACAGAGTATGTGTAGTGAAATATATAATGAAAATTTTGTCTCAGTTTACTTACTCAAGTTTGAAATCTGGACCCGTTTTGTTAAGGACAAAGTCGACATTTTTCAGACAAATTTCAGACACACGCAAAGATCTTCTTCCACATCCGAATCTTTTTTTTGTCTTTATAGCAGTGATGCTTGGAAGGCCCACTTAACTTACATGGCTTGTGTAGAGAAGGGGCAGCAGTGAGAAAGCTTTTCTTTTTTTTTTTTTTTTTTTTTTTTTTTTTTTTTTTTGCCGGAATAAGGAACTCATTGGCAGCAGTAAGCCAAACACTGTCCAGCTTTACTTAGAACTATGGCACCGTTTGACACACAACGTGCGTGAATCAGCGCGATTGGTTATGGATTAACCAGAGTATCAGTGTGTCCAACGGCAAAGGTAAGTGTCATTGTTTTGTTGAGCTCATCTTCTGATCATTACGAGTTACTCTGGGACAGAATTTTCTGCAGTGCCCAGGTCAGACTTTTCAAATACTGGCACTTATCCATCGCAATTGCCTGCAGCATTGACTCAAAGACAATGTACATTCATATGTTGCGCAAAATTGCATGCGAATGCAATTGCTCCGCTTGTCACCGCACACTGCTTGCATGGAATGCCAACTAGATGAAAATGAATATACCAGGGTACACCTGATGATTGACACTATTTGTGGCGATGCAGTGGTTGAAAAAACACTGAATTAATCCGTGATCCAACAAATACCAGAACACAGAAGGCAAAAAGTAGATAAGATTTGCAAAATTCTTTATTCTTTCAATTTGTGCTGATAGGAAGTGACAGCACCAGTACCACAACAATTGCTATGCTCAGTGGGATTTGTGGATGAGGAAGGTTCGGACATGACGTGTCAAAAGCTGCATAGGTGCAGTGTTTCACATCTGGAGTAGTGCTAAACTTGTACTGACAGTACTTAAGGTTATGATTGTCACTGCGGGAATTTGACACAGGTCATACTGTCAGACAATGCAGTATCAAGTGATTTAGAGGTAAGAGGTGCCAGCAGATATCAGTAAGGTTACTTGCGAATGGTACTTGCGGGAGATTGCATTGATGCAGTGGTACCAGATGGTACAGCATATTGATAAAGGAGAGCAAAGGCACCTGTGAGCCAAACCGCTGTGCTGAGATGGACATCCAAGCCCAGCCCGCCAGAGTAGTGCAAGGGGTCCTGGTAGTGGAAGGATCAACGAGGCATGCTCGTAGGGAAAGCTGTGCTTGATGTTTCAGACTCTAAATCATCACCACTGTATGGGTCTTCAGGAATTTCATTAAATCCCCACAGCTCAAATACATCATCTGCATTGCCATTTGCAGGGACTGTGACTACATCACTTTCGATGGTGATGCTCCCAGACGACCATTCTGGAATATTGTTGAAACCCCATGTTTCCCACACGTCTGGATCCTCCAAAGCTCTGATATGGCGCAAGGCACCTTTTTCTGTGTAGTTTGGGGGACAAGATGCCCGCACTGTGCTCAAATCCCCAGACACGTCAAAATAAGCCACTTCAAAGTTGGAATCCTGTAAATATGGCAAATGTAATGATGAGTGACCCACATCTAAAGAATTTCGACCAAGTTTCTAAATCTCAAACTCAAAACCACAGAGCAGTCGCCACATATATCAGTAATATTCCATATCTAGCAGCATTCCATATCAAGCAGCCCAACTGACTTCTGCCACCGTTTCCACTATGCATTGGTCGGTGGAGGGCGACTTTACAGGCACAATCAGGAGTTGACCAAAACCCCTTCAGATTTACTTGCCGTATGCAAATGTAGTGTGGCAATAGACAGGTGATGCAGCTCTACAAAAACCATGAAGCAAAGTTTCAGTTTAGACTTGCCAGATCTGTCGACTTTGGCATCTCTAAAGTGGTTCCATCTGGAGTCATCTGCCGTCTCAACCAGTATCTTTGGTTGGAGACTTCAAGATCTGCAGTTCCTTCATATAGAGAAGCCGGTTATGCAACGTTGCATTTGCAACTATGGTTACATTGCACATATCAATTAGCCCTAGTCCAATGTCACTTGTATAAGACAAGAGAAAAATGATTCATTTCATCAAGATGTCATGAAAGTACCCTGAAGTTTACATGTCAAACCATCCGTGGCAGTTTCAAAGTCATTAATCCTATTGCAACAGATTTTGAGCAATTAGTGGTAATGATTTCAGGTCATGATAAAAGCACCTCACATTAATAGATCCAGATAATCTGGCCCCAGTAACGTCCTAGTTGCAGAAAACACAGATGGAACCCCAAAACCTTGATGACAATTCGATTTGCGGTAGCAGTTGTAGTAGTAACATTCTTTTGAAAGCATTATTCTACGCCTCTGAGGTATTGTCAAGTCCTTACCAAGCTTGTTGACCTTCTCCAGCCTTGTGCCAAGCGGCAATTTCACAACAATACTTGATGTTTTGCAGATAATTTGAGGATCTGCATGCAAGGCCAATCCCGGCTCGTTACAGATAGCTATGCCACTCCTGTTCTTCTGGAGAAGATGATCGTAGAAATACACTCTCAGCATGTAGTGTTTGCCATTTTCAGTCTGCTGGTGAGAGGCAATACGATCCGTTCATTTAGCTCAGCATTTCTGACCTGAACTGCAGCATGGTTCAAGTTCTGTTCCAAAATGCTTTGGTTTCCAAGGCACACCAAGTACAAAGGGATTAATAACAACAATATGGGGCAGAAGTGGAGCATTGCTTACTCATTACCATACTCGGGCTGTGAAGTTACAACGACATACCTTTAAAAAAAATTTATTAAGACTGAGAGACAGTAGCAATTTACCGAACTTGTCTTGGCACATCCAATATAATGGAACATCACCATTAACCACTGGGCAGAAACATGAACTGAGCTGCGACACCCATTAAATCGATACCCATCTGTGGAAAAACATTTGGAAGCCAGTGGTTAGCCATACAACTTTACAACCAAGAAATTTGAGTGACTGAAAATCAAATGCACCTGCTATATGCAGATCTGAGTGTCGAACTAGAGACAGGAGCACGGAGAGTGTTCCGTCTCTGCAGTGATATCGAGGCTGGTTTAAAGTTGACATTGCATTGCCATCATCCCCTGGACACAACAATAGATAATAAATAAGCCACACACACTAGGTAGGATACTGTAGGTCAAGTACAGTCTGTGGTCTTCATAAGCAGCACAGTGCAAATGTTTGAGAACTCTACCGCAGACAGGGCAAGTAGGGATGCTTTAACAATGCGTGCAAGATGTAGCATTGATTAATGTAGTGTTTAATGAAAAACTTCACTGTAAGCTGTCGTGAGGGATCGTACTGCCCCTTTTTCAGTCTGCATATGCAGCCCCATTTATGTCATGACAGGCATTAGCGGTGCATTTCCAACCGGACCAAATTTACATCCACAAGATTGACAATTATATACAACAGTTTCAAAGGAAGATAGTGTTCACCTTGCAAATACTTCCAGTCCGTTTTCCGAGGAAAAGTCTCTGAGGTCCAGGAAAATGGACCGTCGGCATAGTCAATCAGTCCGGGGTCAACCAGACGCCCATCTGCGCCTCTTTTGCAAAAGCCATTGTTGAGCCAGGCTAGGAACAATAAGACCCAAACCCAGGCCATCAGTGTGGGTGCCATGGTAGCTGTCTGGTAGCCCCTCGCTTTGGTCTTGAAAGTGACTGACTGCTTTGACTGGGCTGGGCTGGGTTCGGCTCGATTTGGCTATGACTTCCCCCACCTCTCCATTATACTGAGTGGAGCACAGAGGTGGAGCACTTATACCCGGCTGTTCATTACAGATTGGAGTCTAGTCAGGTGTGCATGATTTCTCCTGAGGAATGGAAAACGGTGCGGGGAGGGGGGGCGCCGCCGACTCAACGATGTGAAGCATTTACTCCGTGATGTGTAAATACCTTTCACGGAAAACCCCTTCGAACAGAAGTTAGGCCGAAAAAAAGATTTAATTGCATTTGCGGGGTCGTTTTTTCACCCACAGAACCACGCAGTTTCTTGGTGTTGTCCTCGGGGACTGAATTGATAAAATGTTCCGTCATTTCCAAGCATTTGCACGTATAGTATATCCGACACACAGAGTGGATGGTTCAAAATTGATAATTCATCATGTCAAAGCACTTTGACGCAATTCGTGGCTCAAATTTAGAATGATCGAGCGCTGCTGTTCACCAACTGCCAGCAAGATACAGAAGCTCATAGAACGTCTGCAAGCACGGGTTGGTACTTAAGTGATAGAACGCAGGTCTTGTTCAAAGGTCATGATGAGTTATTCGTTTGTTTAATCACTACGTACTGCATAATAAAATTACCTGATATAGAACGGTAATTTCGTCGAACGTCATTGACGGTGATTGAGTAAATTGATGGTTTTGAATGCGAGCGCCGCGGTTCCTTTAAACACACTCGACCAAAATTGCTGTCAGAAGTGGGATTCGAACCCACGCCTCCATTCGGAGACCAGAATCCCCATTCAGAGGAAGGTTTAGAAACTTGAGTCTGGCGCCTTAGACCGCTCGGCCATCCTGACAACTTCTTCGACGGGCGTCGATGTACCGATTAGTTACTCAAATAAATATCAGTTCTAACAGGAGGTGAAGAAGTTACAAATAAACTGTCTACTTTGAAGCCGCGGCAACAATTGACAGCCCTCATATGCAACCCTTGTGCAGAATACATGCAGTGCCATTCTAAAATCTTCAGCTTTCAAGATAGCTTATAAGAACACATACAGAACACGGAATGAACAATCACAACTTCAGACACGAGTTTAATTTTGCTCTCCACTTTAGTCTTAGTTTGAAACAAAATGCACGAACTTACAAGGTGAATTCAGGACGTGCCTGCCGAAGAGCAACTAGGGTCCCTCTCCGTCAGCCATTACGGGCAAAGTGTTACTAATGGTGATGTGTCGGTCGCGAACGAAACGGCTCCGACAGCCGGCTCGTTGACATGAACGACGGGAGCCGGCTCCTGATTGGACGGGAGCCGCCTCTCTCTCTCTCTCTCTCTCTCTCTCTCTCTCCCTTCAAGCCGCATTTGATTGGCCGATATGGGTGGTGTCGTCTCCGTGTCTGCGCTGAGCAGAGGGGGGAGGGGCTGGAGTCACACACACACACACACACACACAGTTGCACAGCACGCACTAGCACATGCAGGAGGGAGGGAGGGAGGAGGAGTTACGAGGGAGAAAGAGAGCGAAAGAGAGCAGGTCCCACAACGCTGCAAGAGGACAGGAAAGGTAAAAAGATGAGCGATAATAGGAAAAGGAGCTAAATTAGGACTCACTTTTATGTTATTGATAATTCCAAGGCAGAATGTAGGGTCTGCAAGGCAAAGATTTCTAATAGAGGTGGCTCCACAAACAACTTGGACAGGCACATGAGAACTGCCCATCCGGCAGGTCAATTAGAGGAATAAAAACAAGCAAGTGATGTCAGTGATGGTGCCAGTGTGTCAACTGAAACTGTTCCTGCAACCTCAGTGTCTACAGCATCTGTTAGTACTCCTGCTCCACCACAACCAGCTAAATTTTACTATTCAGAGCTCTCTGAGCCAATTTTTGCAAAAGTCTCTGACCACAGCAAGGCAGAAGAAAATTGATAAAGAACTGACCAAAATGATT
>OMPJ01028108.1:0-19478 GCA_900312935.1 Carapus acus
AAATTGACAGGGGGACCGAACAGTAATAAGCACGCCAACATCCCAAATAACAGACCCATCTTTTGTTCTTCAATTTGGCCGATTGTGGTGGAGTTTGGAAAACGCGACGTGGAAACTCCACCACAACCAGGGCGTTTGACAGCGTAGGGGCAAAATAAAAAAACGGCTAGAAATGGAACATGTCCTACCTTTGATGACTTCGGCAGGGGATGAGGGCAGCATCGCCACCACACAGCAAAATGGCAGCAGCACAGCAACATTTTCACCATTCGAAGCCACAGCAACAGTCGTAAGAGCCACCCAAGCAGCTCAGCAGCAAACAGGCCAACAAACGGGCAGAAATGGAACATGTCCTACCTTTGATGACTTCGGCAGGGGATGAGGACAGCGGCGCCACCACACAGCAAAATGGCAGCAGCACAGCAACATTTTCACCATTTCAATACAGCATTCCAAGCCACAGCAACAGTCGTAACAGCAACCAAACCAGCTCAGCAGCAAACAGGCCAACATTCTGAACAGCAATACTGCCTTTGTTGTCCACAATGTTTGATTGTCAAAGAGTTTCCGGGACCTTTTCCAAAACTCCGACAACCGGACCCATTTCCACAGCAACATGCACCAACATCCCAGACAGCAATACTTTTGTTGCCCACAATGTTTGGTTGTAGAAGAGTTTCCGGGGCTCTTTTCAAAAGTCTCCCACAACCAGACAGCGTAAGGGCAAAATGAAAAATTGTTTAGTAACGTGTGTGTAGTTTCTTACCTTTGATGACCAGCCGGATCTAACCCGATTTTTGGTGCCACACGAGTTTAAAGACCCAGACTGCACCATTAGAAACGGCGTGATAGGGGGGGCTTCAGGTAGCAATCCTCCACAAAGGCATGGTTAAACTTTTTTAAACAGACACAAGTTTTTTTGAACATAATCCTATTGTGTTTACATCTCCACCTGTGTCTTCTAATATTTGGAGACGTTGACATCGAGCATTTTGGGCCTTTTATTACCTATATCCCGCTGTACTCATGGTGCAGGCCAAGAACGATCACACCGGTTGTCACTTTTCCAATTAGCGGTTCACGATACTGCCAGAAATGGTATCGACCACAGACCAACTTGATATCGTGCCAGTATCGCCAGTATTGACGCTGACAGTAAAATCAAAAATTTCGAATGAATAAATCTTCATGGCTTTTTTGTACTTTGCGATTTTCCCATCGGATTATTGATCGGTTGAAATCCAGGACGTCGTTTACACACACAGAGAGAGAAAACTTGTATCATAGATAATAAGTAAAAAATCACTAACTGTAGGCCTCAAAAACGTGGGTGGGAGGCAGCAGCACAGTTTCTCCGATTAGCCTCCTTCCATTTCAAAAATTAGGACATGTCAATTGCAAGTTGATGAAAACTATACATTAATTAATTCTAAAAGTTGGAAAATCAAAACAGAAACGGTGGGACTCTGGTGACCTAGCTATGTGTCGACCATCGACTCCATGATAAATGAAGACGAGAAGCGATAAATACCACTGCCAGTTAAAAGCACAGACTCGGGAGTCCTGACACAGACGAGTCCCCTGGGAGAGAAGCGGCCCAAAAAGCTGGAGCAGACGACAAATTAAATCTATGGGCTAGTCTGTCACCTTTGCGGCAAGATTTTTTAACAGTTGCCCACCAAATGCGTAATCAGAGTCAGGGATTCATAATGGGAGTCGCAGCTTAATCATCAGAGTCACAGTTTAATAATCGGAGTCACAGTGGGATAATCAGAGTCACAGTTTGAATGTTTATCCTGTTGAAATGTAGATTAACATATTTATTTTTCCCTAACACAAATCTGCTTTACGCGGCAGCCGAGACTGAATTTGACTTCTTCATTCATGAGAGAGATTTGGAAAGACATGAGAGAGATAGAGAGAGAGAGAGAGAGAGAGAGAGAGAGAGAAACGGAGGTAAAAAAAAAAAAATCACCTGCGGATCAAACCGACTATTTCATTCGGCGCTATATAGGGAGGAGAGAGAAATAAAAGCCAAGAACACAAAGCAGTGAAGGGGAAATCAGAGTCGGTTGGAGACTAAACGTCAAGAGAGCAGCGTCAGAAAATCTATCTATCAGGCACTAGAATTATAAAGATCGATCGATCGATCTATCTATCTATCTATCTATCTATCTATCTATCTATCTATCTATCTATCTATCTATCCATCCATCCATCCATCCATCCATCCATCCATCCATCCATCCATGGTGGAGGAAACTCTCCCTCCCTCCACACCATTCTGCAAAAGTGTTTACACTGTTACCAGCTGTGCACCGAAGCTCCAAAGCTCCTCTGGGTTGGTCTCTGTGTGTGTGTGTGTGTGTCTGTGTGTGTGTTTGCCACCTGAGCGTGTGTTTGTGAATTGTTGTTGCTGCGGTTTTTCAGTGACACACACTATGAGTCAGACTCGACCACGGGGGCTTTACAAGGCCACTTTCCCCCTGGCAGCTCCTCGGGCATCAACTCTCTCTTTCTCTCTCTCTCTCTCTCTCTCTCTCTCTCTCTCTCTCTCTCTCTCGCTCCTTCTCTCTCTCTTTCTGTGGAGGACCGTAGCAAGAGAGCGAACCGGCAAGCAGGGGCACCAGCTGCTCGCGGGTGGAGTCCTTCCCCCGTCTGCCTCTTCTCTCCACTTACTGTTCCCTTCTTCCTCCAGCACATTATTTACCTCTTCATCTATTTCACCCTCTGCTTTCCAGAGGGGGTGAGTTTTGTGGAAGTGGTGTTGTTCTGTGTCAGATTACTCATCTCGTTATGGAGCCCCACAGACAGAGGAAGCCAAGTTGTACTCAAAAACACCAACGCTTTGCCAATATTTCCACAATCGATGGCGTCGTGATGGGGGTCGTGGCTCGGTCGTTTTTGGCTATTATTATTATTAGTAGTAGTAGTATTAGACTTACTGGTGGAATGAGGGCGGCCATTATAGCTCAGATATCCAGAGGGATCCCCCATGAGGGCAGAGGAGCTTGTGTGAGAGGGGAGAGTGTCAGTGTGTTTTGTTATTGAATGTTTAGAGTGAATAGTACAGTTAATCCATAGAACTAGCCATTCCTGTCAACACCAAGGCTACAATTGATAAAATCGTAAAATTTTCCAAATAACATCCATTTAGATGGTGTATTTTTGACTTAATCCACAGATTTATTGACATGACGTTTCAGGCTGTTGTGTTTATTCTTATTAGATTCATATTGAGATACTGTATGTATCCATGTCATTTCATAGTTTATCATATCAAGTTATCCTATCCTATCTTATCCTTTCCTCTCTTTTCCTATCCTATCCTATCCTTTATCATACATCATCACATATGATATTGTATTTCAGAAGCTGAAATCCTCTGTCACATTGACTAACATACGTATGTATCTGAGGCCAGCTGTACTTTTTATGAGTCTGTGTCTGCCTCCGCTGAACTCTCAGTCCCTCGCTTCAGACACTCGACATCCCACTTATGAAACAACACCACTGACTCTGGACTGAGGACGATTAATATTTACCCAAATTGACTCAGGGTTGCTGACTTAAAGATTCATATTGATTGATTGAGGCCGAATAATTTATTTACCATCTCTCTCTCTCTCTCTCTCCCTTTCTCTCTTTATCCTTCTCTCTCTCTCTGTCTCTCCCTCTCTCTCTTTTGCTAAATGAGATATTTCTCCCGATTGATTTTTGTCCGTCTCTCCGCTGCAGAGCAGCGGGAATGTGATTTCAGAGAATTTTTGTGAATTTATAAGCAGTTTTCCGCAACCGTCTTTTTTTTTTTACATTTTTTGTGTGCAGCACAGTATGCACTGTATGATTTGTCCTCAATGTTACTTTGTTTTGCTTTTGCATAGCTTATGGTTTCTTCTATCATGTTGTCCTTTTGAGGACAATGCTGATTTTCCTCTGAACGTCCGTTCAATATCCATCCATCCATCCATCCATGAGAGGCTTTCCTCTGTTTCTGTCAGCAGCCTGAGCAGGGAAGAGACAGACGCCCTTTGGTGGGGCCGCCTGTGTGCCTCTCCTGTGAGGTCTGGAGGCGTTTTTAGGAAATAGCCCTGAAATCTGTCCACGCCGACGAACATGTAAGGTCTCCTTATCAAGGTCCCACCTGTGCATGAGAGAAAATGAGCATCGTCCAAACTATGAGCCAGAATTGCCGTCCAACACAGACACACACACATACACGCGCACACGCACACACACACGCACACACACACATTTTTCTCTCTCCTCTTCTTTTTCTGCTGTCAGAGCAGTAATACTTCCTTCCATCCATCGCGTGGTTTCCATCAACATTCCTATCATCCCCGCTCAGCATGAAAGAGCTCCTCCGTCTGTGGGAGTCTGCGGCGGCCTGGTGTACTGTTATTGTCAGACATTAGCGCACACCTCCCTCCTCCTCCCTCCATCCTCGCCTGGCTTGTCTGCCACTTCAATCATCACCGTTTCACCGCCTTGGTGACACACACCAGCTTTCTTTCTCCCGCTCAACGCCGTGGCTACGTGCCACTTCATCACTCGCTAATTGCATCCAAAAGCCTCCTCCGTCTCAGGAATACCTTTCTTTTGTAAAATGAATCACCGGGACTTGCTGCCAATCCATCGAGCGGTCCCGTCTTCGACTGAGACGTCGTCAAATGAGACTTTCTCTGAAATCAACAAACACATTATAACTTGTGTTTATACCGTTACACAAAGTCAAACACAAAACTTGTGGTCCCACTGAGTGTCTGCAGTTTGCTGAAGAGCTTTCTCACCACCCCACAGGGGTGGACACGGAAACGAGATGGTCACTGGTTGATTGTGGGAGAGCACTCGCTACTGGGAACACTTGGTATGACATAAGAAAAGGGTCGGCATTTGGAATAGCCCTCAGGCTACATCAAAAACCCAACGGACCATACGTAGCCTGTGGGCCTTGTGCCTTGACCCTCAGTGCTCTCCAACTGCCTTGGACCAAGACTGTGAACCTCTAACTGCACCCCTGGTACTTTCTTGAGGCTTGCTGCCTTGCTCACAGCAAGGCTGAGGTTTTACTTGGGATTGAAAGTACAGCAACATCCCAGAAATCAAGAACTTTCCTCCAACCCGGCTTAGCTGTGAGCTGACTCATCTGCTGCCTGTAACAGCATCATCGACCACAGCGTCCAAACGCTGAGTCATCGTTCTTCCCACCTGTATCAGCTCCATGGTTAATGATCTTCAACAGGCCTGCGCTCACCTGAGCAGAGCTGCTGTTTGGAGGCTCAGAGCTCATAAAACCAGGCGGGCAGTCCACAAGGTCCTGCTGCTGCTCACTCGCCAACCCTCCCCACTCCCCCCCTGTCTCCTCCTCCTCCTCCTCCAATCCAACCCTCTCTCTTTTTCAGAGCTGATGATGAATTTGAAATGGAACAGATAGATAGATAGATAGATAGATAGATAGATAGATAGATAGATAGATAGATAGATAGATAGATAGATAGATAGATAGATAGATAGATAGATAGATAGATAGATCTTTATAATTCTAGTGCCTGGCTCACTCTTGGTTTTCACTCCTCTCTTCATCCCTTTGTTCCTTTCCTGTAAGCCAGCAGACTGGACAGAAGGTCAGAGTGTCGATCAGTGCCAGAACTCGGAGGAGTTTCCCCCCGCCCCTTTTTTCCTACCATTTCCCCTCTCAGATATGCAGATTTTGGACCTCCTAATGAGAACATGTTACTCCAGATACCATCTGTTCTCCTGCACCCCCCACCAGAACAGAGAGACCACGTACCATCACTCAAAATCAGGAGGCGCATAGCATGGCAGCGGGTTCAGACCTCCCCTCTTTCCAGCCCCTGGAAAAATACGCTTATTCTTCAGTGGGACAGAGTTTGAGGAGTCTTTGCTTTGTTTGCGTTTGGTGATGCAGTTTTGTACTTTTCTTTAGAAAATTAGGCACTTGAGTGCGGAATGCTGCCACAGCACGTAAAGAGTGCGATCTCTTCACAACGTGAATAATGAAGGACATTTATCACAAGATCAGAGCCTCCAACGTAGACAGGCCACCTTTGTGGCTCCTCGCTAAGATAAAAATACATGGAACCTTTTCATATGTCTCCTTTTGTCATCCGGCAACACACATGCATACTGTATGGATTCCTGGAGGTATTTCCGTACCTCTCATATCTCAAAACATATCTGCGCAGGCACATTTCTTCCTTTCCATACGCTCCAAAAGCGGCCGAGCCTTCATTCCCGGCGTCTCCCAGCATTCATTCTGCTGTCACTGTCAGGACGGGCTGTTCTGTTTGCTCTGCGCGCACTAGTGTTATTCCAATCAAGTCTCCTCATGTCTGCGGGCATAAATATCCTCCGCTCCGCAAATAAGAAGTGACAACCAAGACCGTCGCTTCGCTAGGCCAATCAGAGTACAGCTGCAGGATGTTTTACATTGATTAGTGGGACAACATATGCTGGACGAGGACGAAAGCATCTGGGGGAGGCTAAGGGAAAGAACGATGGCTCAAAGCCCAGACGCAACGCAGACGTAAGCGTAGCACGGGACGACGTGTGAGACAGATCGAGCTGAGGATCAGCAGCATCCCGTCGATGTTGCTCTTAATTTGGATCGGCTTGTTGTCTCTCCCTTTCTGTCTCCACTTCTCAGGTTGGGATCGAAGACGGCCGTCTGTAGCTGGTCCCGGGGGGCCACCTGTCTGTAGTTGGTCTCCGTCTTTTGGGCAGGGATCGAATCGGGTTTTCCATGCTAGTGTTTACATGGACGCGCCGTGGGGATGCTGTCTCACCGCGTTCCTTTGGACCCGAGTCTCTGTGCTTTTCACAGTTTTCACATTGTCTTTTTTTTTGGCCAGGATCGAACCTTGGTCTCTGTACTCCCCCCCTTGTCTTTGTCTCTCTCTCCTAAAGCCTTTACTTTCGATAGTGCCGCAATCCTTTAGCTTCTCCTTTGTCTCTGTCTCATCCTTCATCTCTGTGGTGATATGCTGAACATTGTCCTCTGGATGGGTCCAAATGGATGGTGGAGACTCTCAGAGGAGACGCAGCAAACAAGGTTGCCACTGCAGTGACGCCAACAGGTACCAAAGTCCAGAGGGACCTCATGATCCCATTTCTTTCTCATCAAATTCCCATAAAAATTGCTCCATCAACCATTCAGGTCTTTTAATAACACGCGACTTCTATGCACATACCAGTGGTTTCACAGAGCATAAATCTCTGGCGTCCCCATTTCAGTTGCCACTTGAATTCACCCATTGAATGGTGGAGCCACGTCTCTGTGATTTTCACCTGCGTCCCCACGGAGGAACATTTATCATCATAATGGCTGCTTTTGTTGCTCAGCAAAATGAGACCTGCTTTGAGCATAACCACCATTCAGACTTTCCATCACATTACATTAGAATAGGGTAACTGCTGATATAATCAAAGTCCTTCACAAATCTGCTTTCAAGCCATTTAGTTTTTGATGCTATATTCATTTGTCTTGGTTCAAAACCTCAATGTTAGACTTCTCAATGCAGGTATGAAGGCTGAAAGACGCGGCCAGGTGGTGGAAAACATTTCCACCGTCGTGATGAAGAAAAATGATCAAACTAAATGAGTGTGCCTGTGACTGAGATCTATTTGGGGGTTTTATCCTTTTGTGGAAATCTGAACTCCTGCTGTGGCCATGGGGCGGTGGAGGGTGGGGGGGTCAAACCATCATACCATTGCTCTTTGTTTTTAGTGTGGTGGGCGACCAAGTCAGTGACGCTGAGAAGAGTCAGTCAGAGCAAACCAGCTTGTCACATCTGAAACATGGCGATTATTCGTTTGAGTCAGCCATATTTCATAGCGGTCAGACAGATGTTTGACCAACACGCCAACCTTGCCACTCTGATATACCTTGATGGAATTTTATTGTGTCTCTAAACTTTTAAAGCCTCTCAAAAGTACAACTGACACCAACCAAAGCCAGCCGTCATCACACACCTCCTTCCCCCTGCTTATTTGTACGAAATCTATCCCTGCTTGAGCCACCACTCGATAATATTAGGCACTTTGCTTTCCCTCACGTGGTGCGTTTGGCGACCTTGCAGGTCAGGACACTGTGGGCACTCTTCATGATGGCAGAGAATGGACAGATAATTACAAAATAAAATGTATGGTGGAACTCCTCATTGCCATGACGACCAGCACGAGTCCCTGTCGCTGCCATGGCGGGCTGATGAATAGAACGTTCTGCGGCTCAGTGTCGAGTCTGTACAAACGTCTGTGAAGTCAGAGTCTCTCAATGTGCCAACACTTAAAATGCTATTTTATGCGGTTTAAAGCGCGGTTTAGGACTGCAGTTGGTACTTGGACGATTTTGTTGGAGTACATGATCCAGCAAGTGTGACTGTTTTTGTTCACCGTCTCAATCAGACTTGCATATTCTGTCACAAATTCTGTTAGCTTGGAACCGCTGTAATTAGAAAACAGCTGAATTGTAGACAAACATTGCAGCAGCTTGCTTTCTGTTCCAAGTTAGTCCTAATCAGCCCAGCTTTGTTGACAAATGGTAATTAGGCCAAAGCAAGAAAATTATGCGACAGAGTGACATGGGGAGTGACACGGGAGTGATGTTGTTTATTGACGTATGTAGACAATTGTGTGAAAATAACCGAGTTCAGCCTAAACTAGCTAAAGAAAAAAAAAAAAGAAAAACCACAGGAGGAGAGGGTTTCCACACCGATAAAGCATTGTGTCATTACTCTCTGGATTTTCTTGGGTGACCTGCTGCTGCAGTGGCTTATAATAGTCGTACTAGGGGGAGATATTGTATTTTATTGGTGACCATCCATCCAACTGGACATCCACAAATTCACACCTGCTGCCTTCGTATGGTGGGTGCACACCTATCCAGGAGACTCAAGATCGATATCTCAGACCTCTCGAAACATCATAAACACATCTGAGATGTTCAGTCCGTGACCAGCTGAGCTGCCTTTATAATCCAGCCACAGGTATTAAAGGACAATATGTAGGAAAGTGCCGAAGCTGAACCTCTTGATCGTGCAATCGTGGCGGACTGTAGGGATTAAATGGAAGAGAGGAGAAGGAGTGGGAGGAGGAGGAGGAGAGGCACAGTGAGAGAGAGGAACGGAGATTTCTATACCCTGCCGGAGGCGACACTTAATTGGGCTGGTGTCCATAATGGACAGGTTATTAAAAGGGAGCAGATTGTATGGGGGGCTAACTGTACTCGCCCACTGTTTTTTAGAGGGAAAGTGTCCCTCAGAAACTAAGTGAGGTTTGTGCGGAGAAAGGCCGACATGGCCAGACCAGCTGGTTCCCTGCACAGACTCAGAGATGGAGCCCTTAATGAGGCAACCAGAGGGTTGTCGGTGCGACACTGCTGAGACGTTCCTCGAAAGCGCTTTTCCTCACTTATCAGTCAAAAACTTAATGATGATGATGAAATCGTTAGGAAACACAGGAAAGTTTGCCATCTTTTGCCCTTTAGACTGGAGGCCCAAACTCGCCTCCACCCTCAGACTCTCTATCCTTCACTCCTGGATCTTGGCAAGAAGGAATAAGAAATGTTCATTTGACATTCCGGTCGGCTGTGACATGAAGTCCTCAGATTGGCCACATCCCCAAGGTGCTCTACAGAATTCGATCTGTAGCCGCCATTAGAAGATGGCTGAATGGCAGTAATAAAGGGCACCACGTGGTCAATGGCGACACAGGAACAGTCTGAGGCATTCAAATGATGCTCAACTAGTATTAAATGTGTGCCAAGAGAACATTCCGAGAACATTACCCTCCTCCATCTATGGGCTGAGAGCTGCATCCATGGAAATGTGCTACGGGCATCTAATTGTGAAATGACCTTCTAGCGTAAAAAAATAAATTAAAAAAGAAAGAATCTACTTGCAACATTTCTCAAATCAGCTGTTCCGCTTCCAAGCGCCTGCGGCAGGTGTTTGCATGTCCTGCTCCAGGATGCTCTGTTCTCCAAGACGATGCTGCAGCCAACAGTGGTAACCTGGGGAATCAGAAGCTCGTTATTATGGTTTATTTGTCTGTTTTTGGAAGTTGTTGGCACTGCTGTGAGCTTGGAGCTCCGTTCCTCTGAGTGAGGTGCATCAAAGTGACAAATCAAGTCGAGTCAAAACACAGGAGGCAGGCCAAACGGGAGGATATATCGTAGCTGTTGGACGTGGGTCCAGAAGACGTTTTGCTCCTCACTTGGCAGGCTTCTCGCTTCAGAGCTGAGGATGACTCTTGGTAGAGGGGTGAGACATCTTCATCAGCCATCCCAGACCACCCTCGGCTGTTGTGCATTTTGATGTCGCGGCCTGGATTTACGTTATATCACATAATTTGCAGATCAAAAAAAAACAAAAAAACAAAAAACACAGAATTAGGGATTCATTATGCTTTCCAGCCTGAGGAGGCAAGGGTGGAGAAAAGGCAGCCTGGCCGCTAATGCAGCAGTCTGAGCGGGCCAAGCAATCGCTGTCAAATTACGCAGAATCCGCGAGCTGTGAGTTGCCATTTGGTGCGATTGATTCAGTCTAGCTGGCCCTGACAGAGGTCCAGCTGCCTCCTGGGGATTGAGAGTGAGGATGAGGGGGAAGGTGATCTGACAGGCTCTGTGTTGCCCGAACACACACTCTCAAATCAGAGCTGGGGAGACATTTTTTGGATAATTTTTAAGAATTGTTCAGTTTTCTCACCCACCTACCAGTGACGTGTGGGTAGGTTCATGGCTGGTGAGACACAGACGTCATCGCAATCAGATTTAAAAACATATCAGCCCAGCAGAGTATCTTATTCATCATTTGACTGGCAGCAGTGGAAAGCTTTTGTTTGAAAGTAACTTTATAGGGCAAATCAATGGACAAATTTAACCACATCATAATTTTCTCTTTACATATTTTCCTTTCTGTGATGACAAGTGAGGCATGGCCTCTACTGACTCCCCTGACTGACCGCACATCACTACCACCTACCTACACCTTCCTTTTTTTCTAAGGATCCATATTCCCAGGATCCTCTCCCACTGACCCTCACAGGAGAAGGCTGCGATCCACTCAGCGACCTTGAGGCTCTGAGATGACTCATCTTCCTCTTGCACCCTGGCTGGGCGGATGAGGGCAGAATTTACGGCCCACATAAATCTGATGCTGCGGGGCCGAACATGTGGGGGTCTCCCGAGGACTCACTCCCCCTCCTAATCACTTCCCAGGGCCCGTAATTGCGATGGCGCTCATGCTGCTTGCAGCACCGCTGCTACGGTGCTGCCTCCTGTCTGGACTCAGGCGAGGGCCGGGCTTCTGTCCGGGACCTCAGCTGCTTGTAAACGCAGCGTATTGGATCATTCCCTCCCTCGGTCGTACCCTCCTCATAATGACAGCGAAGTTTCAATGCATCCAGGACCACTTTTCTCTTCTCTCGCTTGAATTTGCGTGAAACTTTTTTTTACGATAATAAAAAGAAAAATTGCATTGTGGCTCAAAAGCAAGACTCGTCAACTAGGGGGATGAGTGGGAGGGATTTTGTCTAATGATGTTATCAGAGGGCCCTCAAAGGCCTCAGTCGGGGGAGGGAGGAGAGGGGGGGCGATGAAAGGACGAAAGTGGCGCCTTCATTAGGGTGGAAAAGTGCCGCCATTGTCAGTCTCGTAACATTCACACCTCTGCTAGACAGTTACCGTCTCTGCTCTGGCAATGTTTTGATTTTGTCATTGAGATACTTTATTGGAAAATGTGTTGCACTTTAATTCTGTGGTAGGAGGAGTTTAGGGTCCACCTAGGCTGGCTTGAACCAGGCGTTCACAGAGCATGTCCAGAGGTTGAGGGGGTCGAGTCTTGCTCAAGGACACTTTGCCGTCGCTGTAGGCGGAGCCTGCTGTCTGGTGGATAGTCTTGGGTCTCCCCAAACAAGATGGCTGACATCAACAGGAGCCTTAAGTTGCTGCCATTGCCACTCAGCTGCCCTACCTGCCAGACAGATGTGCTCATATGGGGTTTGACTCTCGGGCCGCTGGGAGTCTTGCAGCCCCAAAGCAGCGAGCCTGAAAATGGAGCCGAGTCCCAAACGCTGTGGAGCGGGAACGGAGCTGAGGACGGGCATGTCCAGAGCCTCACGTCTCCATGGTGACGGGATTATCTTGCTGAGTTGGGGAGGAACAGGGGAGAGAGGGCTTGCAACGGGAGGACCAGCGACCATTATTCCCCACTGTGACTCCTGCAATTGTCCTTTTAAATTCTCACACTCACACACGCACATAGGCACACACACACGGTGACAATGAACCTTGGCTTTTTCCAAAATGACACAATTCTGAGTCGCATATTCAGGGGACCCCCTGCAGAGCTGTGTGCAATTACCATGCCAACACTGTAGGTCACGGATTTGACAGTTCTTTAAAAAGCGGTACAAAACCCACAGACCATACTCGGGCCAGGAAGCGTGGAAGTGTGCTTGCCCTGCCTGGCCACTGAAGCACGATGAAGGTGTAACATGGGGGTCCGCGTGCGGGGGCTTGTAATGCCAATAAAGCTTTTTAGAGCCCAGAGTGATGCTGCAGTTATTTTGTATGTTCAGTGAGCAGTAAATGACCTGGGAGATAAAATCACCCAGCTAAGAACACTTTCAGGATGGAACCAAAAGGGTAAAGACGAATGTGAAACAGAACGTAAAGGACACGAGGTGGGAGTGTTCATCAGGGACTGTGGGGGGTGTGGACACACAGGCAGGTTTGCCGCGTTTATTAGGACGCAGGTCTTAGTAGAGAGGAGGAGAAGGAGGAGGACGAGGAAGAGGAGGAGGAAAAGGGGTAAGAGGACGAGGAGGAGGACAGCATACTTGTCTGACCTTTGCTCAGACACTTCAGAGCTCCAACAGGTACCAACCTGCTCTGAGTCCTGTCCCCGGTGGAGCAGCTCCAGTGTAGATGAGACCATTGGGACACACCTCGGCTGTAATTTGGACCTTTTCGAGCTACCCCCACACTATTACCCCCCCCTCCCTTCGACACACACACACACCCAAAGTACTGCTCTGCTGTACCTGGATGGCCTGAGCACCATCAGCGATCTGACATTTATGGCCAGTTCACGCTTTAGTGCCCATCGCTGCTAGAGGGCGTTATAACCCCCGTTGTGCCCATCGTTTGGGTAAATCTCAGCACGATGACATTCCTCGGGCAACCGCACACAATGAAATGATCCGAGAGAGCCGGTCCGAGCCTCATGTGGCTCTCTCAACTTTGTCTTTTCATGAGTGGGTCACGCTGAGTTGCATTTCTCCTTTTTAAACACCTGTTGTCGAGGTTGACTTTTTTTTTCTGTGTTCACGGCCTGTTTTATTGTGAAGTCTCACTTGTAACTTCCTGTGTTGATTGCCGTCCCCACCCTGATGCAGTTGACCTGGTCCTCATTGCGTCTCCTCTACCCCCCCCCTCACTCCACCCGGTGCTGCAAGGCCTTGGCTTAGCTTTGTTTGTCGTTAGCGTCTTGTAGCCTCTGTAGCGCCACTCTGCCTCTCTGTCTGGCTTTTCCGTTCCGTTTTCGGTCGTGTTCCGGCTCGTGTTTCTGACTCCCTGTCGTGTTTGTCATGCTCCGTGTCCCTGAAACTCTCTGTGTTCCCCGTCACACGTCGTGGTTTTAGTTTTTGTGCCTCGCCCGCTCCGTTTCCTGGCGTGTAATTTGTCTCGACTCCCGTTTATCGCTGCTGCGTCCTCCCTTTGTTTTCGGTAATATCTGCTGTATCGTTTGTGTTTGGTGTTGATTATTGCTGTTTTCCATCCATAAATAAACCCTGTCGCCATCTGTAGACTTTGAGTCTGCCTGCATTTGGGTCCTCCTCTCCTCCCCATGCGAGCCGCCTCAACTCTCCTCTAATCAACCACTTGTTTTGAATCGTCCTCATTATTTGAGGAGTTCTGGACGCAGTTAGCCGCTCGGGGATCAATTAAGGGTTCGGTGTCTTGCTCAAAGACACCTCAACATTGCTGGGGAAGGAGCCTGGACTCCAACCTGAGCGACGAGGCAGCCGCCATGTTGGTGAGAGCATCTGCGGCGCTCGCTCGCCGAGGAAAGGTCACTATTAATGCACTGCTGCATACTTAAGAGCCGCAGGACGGTCAGGAGGTCAAAGGTCGAAGGAAAACAATAGAGAGGAGCCCGACAGTGTCAGTGTGTGTGTGTATCCGTCTCAGTCCCCCTCTCTCTCTCTCTTTCTCTCTCTCTCTCTCTCCGTCTGTCCTCGCTCTTCGTAAATCTTTAAATAGCAGCGCGCTGAGCTTTCTCGGTCCATCTCTTCGCACAGCATCGGTGCCGTTGTGTTGACCTCAGACACGACCTTCTGCGGGCTTTGTTTACGGTGGCATATGGCCTCACAACCGGGAGCCGCGGCCGGCGAGTCCCTTTGCATTGTTGCTACTCCGTTATATATTGCAACATCCGACATTTTCAAGCATCCTCGAAGGGAACGAAGGCTGCGCACCGAATGAGATGATCCAACTTTGTTTGCTTTTCTTTAAACAGTTTTAGCGTGACAACGAACCAAACAACCATTTGTAATGGAGGCTTTCCACGCACACAGGCTCTGTTACAGCCTAACATGACCACATTGTGTTTTCCATCGACTAAAAAGCAAAAAAAACAAGCCCTGAACCTCAAAACCTGGCAGCTTCTGCCGCTCCCCGCTGAGTGTGTGCCAGCTCCTCTGATCTTTAACTGTTTGCTTGCCCTGTGACCGGCGGGGAGCGTGGCCCACTCACTGAGGGATTAGAGAGGATCGCCGTCACAACCAGATGCTGCAAATCTGCTCCCGGCTTCACGTGTGAATAGGTGCGGGGCCATTGTCTGGAGGAGCGCCGCCTGTTTGGCACCAACGGAGACAGAGCCGAAGAGATAAACAAGCCCGAGCCGAGGTTACGCCGAGTCCAAATCTGCTATGATACAGGATTACAAGGTTTATGTCGAAAGCTTAAAGCTTTATCCTGCGATTGTCAGTCAAGATTTTCTCTGTAGCAAAGTTGCTAAGCCGTTAATGGCTGCGCATTAATATGAAATTCTTGAGGGAACGTCGGGGGAGATGTGCAGCATGCAGATATTGGCCCGCCAGCGCCAACGCATGGCTGCGTGCTCGGGGCGAGAGAGGGGGAGAGAGAGAGAGAGGGAGAGGGAGAGGGAGAGAGAGAGCACAGGATGACGCCGGCTGGAGATGAAACGCAGGAGCGGATGGAAATTCTTGAGTTCCAGCAGGAACGTGGCGTGTGGAGCGTTTCATCTGGGCTTCTTCTGATAGCTTTGTCGTCTGCGCACCGCCGGCCGCCGGCTGAGCTCGGACGCTTTGACCGATTTGCATCAAGTCTTCTTTTTATACGTTTTTTTTGGGACGATTCTTCATTTCAAATCTGCCTGTTTGATTTGCGTTCCCTCGTCTGCAGCCCCACGCTGGAGATTACCTCCCAAACTTCAATATGTGACGTTTCAGCTTTGAAGACCGACTTAAAAAAGATACATTTAAAGATGAATATGTGCAATTTTAGTGTTTCTTCAGTATAAATTTTAGCTCTCCATTCCATCCCAGTTCCACTGGGAACGTGCAGGGAGATTGAAGCGTGATATAAAACCATCACCCATAGCAGACGGTCGGGGAAGAGGGTTGGCAGTCCAAATCTCCACCTCTGCCTCCACAGAAAATGGAAACAAACTCTGCTTCAAAATGTTCCACGTCAGCTTGGATCCCAATTAGGCCCCATATGTGCTGTATAAACCTTAATTTCCAGCAGCAGGGGCCAGATTATGCAATGATCTGCTACTGATTGATCTTCTGGGGTGAAGAGGAGGAGGAGGAGGAGGAGAGAAGGAGGAGTGAAGGGTCCTCATCTGTTCCCGCTCTGCTGTCGGGCTGCCCCATCCACTACCTGCCTGTGTTTTCTCTCCTCTAAATGAACAATTCCCTCCTCCGCATGGAGCCCTGCGGGCCGCAGGAAGCCTGGGCGGCACAGCTGGAGCTCGGCGCGGATCAAAGCGCAGCTTAATCAGGACGGCAAACACCATGAATCGGCAAATTACGCCGTCTGCGAAAATTGATGAATAGCTGCGACTCCTAAGGGGTGCCGCTTGTGGAATTTCTCTCAGAAAGGCGCAAACGTGGCCTGGATACCTGACACGAGGAGCTTGGCACTGTCGGTGACCTCGGCACCTACCTGGCCATGATCCTAACCCTAACCCTAACCTTAAACTTATCCCTAATTCACAAAGCTCGCCCGCCCGCAGTATCCCGCTGCGTCTCAGCCCGGCAGGAGATCAGCCCTGACGTCTGCTACCCTCCCAAACAACATCATCAATAATGAATGCCAAATCTGAAAATAAATAACACACTCCCACACACTCACACACACACACACAGCGTTAATATATGCAGTGCCGCCTTAAAGGAGGACAGCTGTAGATGACTGCACACACTGCAGATGTACACATTTATACGTGGACTCCATCCTGCAAGAAATTTGATGTTTTGTGGTCAAATCATGGTGGAAATACGTCAGGCGACAGTCTGTAACTTCTCAGCGATGAAATATAAATGACAATCAGAGTCAGAATGGGCGACGCGTAGAGAAAACAGGCCAAGAAAGGGCGAATGAATGCATGAATATGAACGCTGAGCAGCGAAGGGGAGGAGGGTTCGTGCTGAATTTTGTATAAAATAGTCCAGAATCTGTGTGGAAGTCTCCCATATCACGTCTGGGAAACGCCGTTGGCAAAGCCCGGCTTTGGTTTTTCTTCCTAGCGTCTCCTCAGGGTGAATTTGTCGTCCTCGCTTGGACGTCTGGCTGCGGCTCTGACATGATTATTACATTATCTAATTGCGTCCCCACGCCTGCATTATTCAGCCAGTGCCTGCGTGAAACTCTGCCGTTGAGAGAGAAAGCGGCGACGCCCGCGGCTCCTGCTGTTGCCGCCGCTCCGCCGGGGCCTCCACGGAAAGGCGGGCCAGATACGGAATCAGAGATATTCACCGCCGAGCGCTCCAGCCTCACAGATACACAGAGAGATGAGCAGGACTCGCCCGAATTGCACGTTGAGAATAGATCTTGAAAATGGCATCGCTTGCACTCGATGAAACGTGTCGTGGCTGCTAGAGATGTTTTGCTCCTTGTCCTCCCCATTCAGTCCCGCGTCCTTTGTGGCGTGCCTCTCTGGGTCCTTTGCTCCTCCGGACCAAGTGGTCCCTTGAGCGTCGTCCTCTCAGGGATCAAGGTCATCTTGTTTACCACTGCGCTGGAGCACTTTAACGTCCTCCAAGGGCGTCCTGATCTTTATGGACGCGTCTGCGTGACGCACGCCTCTCCCGCCTCAACCGGGTAAGCCGGCAACCCGCTGCAGATGTTCAGAACTAATCAGCTGGATTTGCCCGTGAGGCCTGAGAAGTGATGGATTTATCCCGTCGTATTACGTTATCCCGCAGCTTCACTTTTAAGAAGCAGGTGTTTCCAGCCGCAAAGACCCGCCGGTCTCCAGAGCAACATAAATCAGGATAAAGGCCGCGGCCCTCAGCAACGACTCGCGCCCGCCCAGTAAGAACTTAAGCAGTGTAAAGTGCCCACCAGTCCTCCCCAGACTCCCAGCAGTGGGGGCGGGGGCAGAGGAGGCTTTGAATCCTGACCCCTGGGCGCCATCTTCCTCCAAAACCACCGACCTCCAGGGGGAGCAGCGGCTCGTCGCAGGTGGGAAGTGTTCCGCAGCAGGTTTGGAGAGGAGGAGGGGGGAGGAGAGTCAGGAGAAGGATTTAATGATGTCTCCTTCGCCGCAAAGCAAGGGGGCGGGGCTCCGGGCGGCCCTATCCAGACGCTCAGACGGGCAGGTCGACAGTTATGAAGACGGATGAGTGATGCGCCGCCGTGGGCGCGCAGAGGAATGAGATCAGATGTTGACAGCTGGGTGGCAGATCGACGCTCTGGCATTTGGACGTCCGGCCGCGTCTCCTCCTCTCGGCCTGGGAGCTCATCTGCTGCTCAGATGGGGCACGTTTTCATTTATCTGACTTTTTTTTTTTCTCTTCGACGTTTTTTAATATGACTGATTTTTTACCTCGATATGTGCGCGTGTGTGTGTGAGTGTGTGAAGTACTGCAGGCTGCCCGAGATAAATTCTTCACAAGTAATAATCTTTCAGGAAAATTGGAGTCTCCTGTGTCAGCTCCCATGCTAAAATTCTACAATGCGTCTTGCATAATTCATGCGACAGCGGCAGCATCTCTCACTGCCGTCTGCGCTCTGAAGCCCGACACGTCTCGCAGAAATTCATACTCATAAACACATAAGCTGTTTTCTGAACTGTCAAACTTTGTCGGTCGCGGCAGTCTGGGTCTCTCCACGGAGGGAGCGCCGCCGCCGCAGCATTTGGGGGCGCCAAGCAGCAAAAAGACGAGACGGAACATGTGAGAATCAGAGAGGGTGAAGGATGAAAACACGCAGTTGATGAGGGAAATGCAGGGCACAGTCATCCTCTCTCTCTTTCTCTCTCTCTCTCTCTCTCTCTCTCTCTCTCTCTCTTGCTCGCTCGCTCTCTCTCTCTACTCCCCCTCCTCCCCTCTCTCTCTTTGTGTGTGTGTGTGTGTGCTTGTGTGAGGGCTGGAGGCCATTATCACTCTGCCAGAGCGAGCTGGACAGCGGCGTCGGTAGGTGGCAGTCGTGTGCCATTTGGAGGAGACACTTGGGAGGAATGTGTCTCTCTTGCTGACACACACACACACGCCGCCTGTCTTTCCCGCTCACTCACACACTGGGAGAGAGAGAGAGAGAGAGAGAGAGAGAGAGAGAGAGAGAGACCTGTGTGCTCCAAAACAATAATCAACATTTGTTATCCCCTCATTAAAACTGACCAATGGGCGAGCGGGATGGGGGAGTCGGTTCCATGATGAGGAGGGGGCACGGGGGCTGAGCTTCCGGCGTGTCGAGCTTCCGGCGCTCCTAGAGCCAAAGAAGTTGGAGGGGGGGAGAGAGAGAGAGAAAGAGAGAGAAGAGAGAGAGAGAGAGAGAGAGAGAGAGAGCTCATCGATGGCACCGATCCACCCGCAGTGACTGGCGGATTACAAAGTGTGTTTTCTCCCGGAGAGCAGCTCCTCAGCGAGGGGCAACCGACAACCCTCTCTCCCTCCCTCCCCCCTATCCTCCTCCTCTTCCACCGTGAGCCCCCGACCATTCCGCGTCCGTCCTCACCGCGTCCTGCTCGTGTGTGGGTGCGTAAAGCGCACCGGAGAAAGAAGCCAGAAGGGTGACGGCGGGGAGTCACGGTGACCGCAGCTGAACCATCACACACACTCGCACACACGCACACGGACTCACCGCAGCCCGGTTAGGGAAGACACCGGGGCGGTCCGCGCTTTCTGGATAACAGCCGCGCAGGGTTTGATCACGTCGACGGATGGTGGAGGTGCCGAAATGCCGCCCCGCCTCCCCCCAACCC
>OMPJ01028111.1:0-21899 GCA_900312935.1 Carapus acus
GCAAACTAGACTGGACATAAATGCTGACAACACAAAGGGTTCCAGTAGTTGCTTGCATTTTCTTAGGAGACAAATCTTTGAACAGATTCAGCAAAGATTCCCAATCACTGCACCATGGCACACTGTGCTTTGCGAGATTGTCAAGTATGACAGGGAAAATGTCTGTGAACTGTGCGGGTGGAAAAGCATCAAGGCTTTTCCCAGGTAATCCCGGGTCAATATAAAAAGTTCTTTGACTTGACTTGGTATAATCCAAAGCAGATCCTTTGAATGGATTACAAGGAGCTGTCTCTGTGAAAAGTCAGGCTGGAAAGGTGCATTCAGACCAAGATTAAAAGAGAGAGAAACATTCCCCCTTTCATATCTATTTGAAATCTTCACAGTATCAACCACCAAAATCCTCCACCTCCTTTCCCTGTATTGTTATGTCCTAACTACTGAGTTTGTACTTGCTTATGTTTGGAGGGACAAACATGGACTGCTGCAACTGAGTTTCCCAAAATTTGACTTTGTTTAGTCTGCTGACAGTGCAGGCAGAACCAACCAGCAGCGACAGACGAAAATATCACGCCCATAAAAGGTTGGGTAAATCAGCTGCTGCCTCAACGACTGAGAGATCATGATAAAAACATACAAAGGATCTGAGGAATCAAAAGTTATCAATGTCTGATACGCAGAGCTTGCATAGTGTGTTACAAAATATTCCTTAAAATCAGGCTGAACTTAATTGGAGTTATAAATAAACAAAATTCACTTGAAAGAGCAACACCTTACTCCTTACAACAACGCTAAAACAACTGAAGAAAATTAAGCGGTACTCTCACTAACATCACACTGTAATTGTAATTCAGACCATTATTATTTCGGCTCCAACAAAGTCAAAATAGAGAATGACATGATTTTTAGATTGAGTCCCAATACAAATGTTCTCAATTGTGGAAAAAAAAGTGGCTTTTGAATTACATGTGACTATCAATGAATAATAATTATCAATCATCAGTCAATAAATATATCCAGCTTGTCTAAAAAGAAATCTGCTGAACCAAACTATGTTATGGTTATTCTTGCTCCGTGCTCTTGAGCAAACAGGGTCTGTCACAAATAAACCAGACCAAATACCGACAATTTCATCATCATGTGTATGTGTAAACTTGCACATTGCCAAATGTGGAAGGGCTCTGCTGACAGAGAAAATATGAGCGACATATACTACAGAAAATAAAGAGTGACAGTGGGAGAAGTATTTTGACACAGGCCAATACTCCAAACATCAATGGTGCTACAGCAGCACATAAACACTGCTTCATGTTGGGCGATGTTGGGCGTACTGGACTTCTCTCTGTTCAGTAGTTTTCTTTCTTGAAAACAACACTGCTAAGAGGCAATGAGATCATGCTATCAAGACTTGCCTGAGCATCACCAAGTCAGGACATGCTCCTCTCCTCACGTAACCTGAGCACCATTCACTTCTCTTAAGATGACGTCAAGCAGCACTGAAAAGATTATGTCAACGTCCACCTCTTTCAGCCATCACGATTTCTAATTGTTGTATAGTTATTGTTGTTTGGAAACACACAAATTATTTATTTAGAAAATAAGCTGAAAAAAAACTTTTTCAAGGGATGTGAATAAGGCTGAAAGACAGGCCGCTAGGTTTTAAAGATTTTTCAACAGAAAAATCTATTCAAAAATACAGTCCAGCAAAGACAGCTTACCTGAAAAGGTGTGTGGGTTGGCTGACCCTCTTTTGAGGCACTTGGAGCAGAGAATATGTACAGAGTAGAGCAGTCCAGGCCACTCCCGCAGCAGAGCATTCAACTCGTCGAGAAGTGGAGCGATGGCTTGCCATGCAGTCCAAATATTTGGCAGGGAAGCATGACTAGATATTGATAGGGTCTCTGCCTGCAGTTTCCCATTGAAACGCCTGTAGCTGATCATAACGGGGACTTTGCCACGATGGGCGATGATCTGATGTTTGCTGTCTGACCTCTGAACCACATGACTGTTGATCTGAACACTGAATCTTGCAAACAGTCCAGGAGGAAATAAGAAAGGGAATCTATACTCGATGTGCAGTGGCTCGACAGAGAAGAACTGACTGAGAGGGAGGGAGCTCCCACCTGCACACGCCTCCCTGTTGACATCCTCATTACTGATGTAGCTTGGGAACTTGTACCACATGGCTCCATTTACAGGTTTACTGCGGGGTTTGTTCATGCAATAGCAGATCCCCATTTTCTCTAGAAGCTCCATGATGACATGAAGGTCTTTCTGGGTCTGGATGAGGGGTCTTAGGAGCAGGCGAATTATATTGTATGGTAGAAGGCCGTGTTGGAGAAAGCCCTCGACGTGTTGCTGCAGATGAGTAATCCTGAGGTTCTCTCCCATCTCTTCCTCTCCGGCTAGACTGACGCTCCCCTTGTGACTGCTTTCACCCTCAGACAGAAGTCTGTTTAACAGTGACGATTCGTCCCTTTCAAAGAAGACATTGAGAATTGCAATGAATTGAGGAAGATTGTGGAACACATATTCCTTAAGGGTAAGACTGTCCTCAAAGTAGAGCAGTTTTCCACTTTCATGTAGATAGCATAGTGCACTCTGCAAGCGGTCCTCTGTAAGTCCTGCCTGGAGACCCAATCGGGCAGAGTCCCACCATGACAACCACAAGTCTTTGCGCTTAAAGTGCAACTCCTCAAGCATTTGCCAGGACCTGGGCAGAACACGGTGGAGGTTGGGGAAGATCTCCCTGTGGTCTGCAACAGACATCAGCTTTTCTCTCAGCCTTTGGATGTTTCTTTGGGTGCTACTACAGCTCACGCATAGGACAGGAGAGAGAATCTGCAGCCTGTATTTGAGCAGGTACTGCAACTGCGACCTCTTACGTCTCAGGCTCTTGTCAGAGACGCCGTAGAAAAGGAGGTGGGGATTGGAGATGCGGACATTGTAGCCCTGCTCCAAGGCTAGATCCACGTGTTGAATCAAGGTCCTCAAGCACACAGAGTCTCTCTTCTCTTGCATACCAATCTGTCTGTGAATGTCCAGGCTCTTTTCCTCCAACTCCACATCTCCACACAAATCTGCATGTGTGCCCACCACACATACAACAGCATGTGGTACTTTGGCACTGACAAGATGGAGGAAATACCCAACATGGGCGTAAAAGTTATGTGAGGAGTATGCTTTCAGATTCACAACTAGAATATACAGAGCACCAGGAGAGAGGAAAAACGGTTTGATGATATCATAGTTAAGTTTCCCAGACAAATCATAAACAAGGAATGTTAAATTGCGATCCACGTCTGCTACCCAGTTCGTGACTTCAATACCTTTAAGGCCCTGCAGGCCTTGAGAATCCTGCTGTTTGCCAACCACACTCTGGCTGCCAACCACACTCTGGCTGAGAACTGTTTTCCCTGCATTTTTAATTCCCATCAACACCAGTTTCAGCCTTGGTTTCACCGCAAGCTGAGAATCTGCAAGTTCCTTTTGATAGGCTGCGATATATGGGATCCCCTTCATGCAGACCTCATATGGAGGCTGGATTAGGGGGTTGTCCTTTACCTTCCATATGTTTACTTTGGAGAGTTTTCCAAAATTATCAGGAAGTATGGCTATCTGGTTACCCTGTAAGACAAGCTCCTCCAACTTCTCCAACTGCACAATAGAATCTGGAAGGTATGTGATATTGTTATTGTCCAACCACAGATTTGCCAAGTTTGTCAAATTTCCTACATTCTCAGGAATAAATGAAAGTTTGTTCCTGCTGAAGTAAAGCTCCTCCAATCCTGTTATACTAAAAACAACTTGGGGAAAGTTCTGAAAATCATTTGAGGACAAATTTAGCATTTTCAGTCTATGAAGATTGCCAAAGGTGGAAGGCAGCACTGAAAGCTCATTGCCATCCAACATTAGACTCTCTAATTTGTTTAGATGACAAAATGAATCTGGTAAATTAGAAATGTGGAGACTGCTGAGCCAGAGGATTTTGATGGAGTGTAGCTTCATGATGTCCACTGGTAATATCTCAAACATATTCCCAGAGCAGTCCAGTTCTTCCAAGTCACTCAAGGGGAGGATCTCAGGGGGAAATTGGTTCAAATTATTGTGATCTGCATCCAGCGTTCGCAGTTTCTTGAGGTTTGAAAAAGATTTGGGGAAGTCACGCAGGTCATTGAAGCTGACGTCGAGCTCCTCCAACAGCAACAGTGTTCCAATCTGAGACGGCAGATGTTGGATTTTGTTGTGACTGATGCATAGCCTTTTCAGGCCCTTCAACTGGCCTAGGTCTTCAGAGAGGCTTCTGAGGCAGTTGTGGCTAATATCAAGCTCTAAAAGCTGCCTCAGTTCAAAAACCACGCTGGGAACAGCTGTGAACCTGTTCCTGCGGAGCACAAGGATACGCAGGTTGTTGAGGGTGGATCCCAGCCCATCTGGTAGCCCCTGAAGAGAGTTGTTTCCTAGATTCAGCACCTCTATCTCATCTATGTCATCTGGCAGTGTGATTTGGTTGTTTTTGGAGCAGAGGGTGAGCTGGCGCAAATTGCTGCGCAGCTTCCTGGAGCGCAGGGTTGTGTCTCTCCACAACCTGACCGTTTTAAGGCTGTTCTCCTTGTCCTCCATGGCGACAGTGTCCATCCCCTCCACCTTGTTTTCATTTGTAGTTTTCATCGACTTGGGGCGGGCAGCATGACGGAAGATGTCATTCAACAGCAGTCACATTCGTCCGAGACCGCTCTATCGACGGTGGATGAGGGAAAGCGTCTTTAAATCGGGAGATATTCACGCTTTTCCATCGTAAGAGGACGCCGGTGGCTGGCCGCGGCGGCCCTTCACGCATCCTTTTCCCCTGCGCCACTCAACACACATTGAAAACAAACCCACCAAGATGGAAGCCCCGGAGTAAATCCATAGCCGCGAGACCAGTGTTGCAGATTAATCCGGTGTTTTCATATACGTCCGCATTTTCAAAAGCTCGTGGACTCTTCGAAATCGCTAATGCGTGGCTGAGGATCATTCCCTATTCTCTTTCCCTGTTGTGTTCATGGCTGCAGCTACACCGCCCGTCCACATTGCGTCAGGCTAAGCCTTGGTTGCCAGATCTGGCAGCCGGCGAGCAGCAAGCTCGATGGAGAAAAGCGAAAGCTGGACAGGTGAGCTCGTCTGTCATACGTTATAATTGAGAGACCACTTGAGAAGCATGTCGGCATGTCTTAAATTATCCTACCGTACGATATATTGGCAGTAATGGCAGACCACTTGCACTTTTGAATGGTACTGACCATACTGTGCCAAGCTATGCTCATAATTCGGGAGAGGTTGATTGAAAGACAAAAACGTAGAATAAGTAAAGGAGCCGGTTATATGTGCGTTTCATTTGAATGTATGTATGAGGGTAGGGGCGTGTCGGGTCATGGTAACCAAGGAAACTAAGGTTTTCTTACTAAGAAAATGAAAGCATGCCTAGAAAACAATCTCTACTTTGAAAACAATCGCCGAATCCTGCAGCGCTCGACTCTACTGAAAAACGAGCACCAGTAGCTTATAATCAGCGGACATGGCAACCGTGTAGAGAGCCTTCTTCCTACCTTCCTTCCTCCTACGTGTGAGTCTGGAGGAGGGGATCAGGGACAGGGATAGTCTGCGCTGAGTGGGACGGGGAGTAGGGAAACCTGAGAGCCAGGTAATGCTTACAATGTAGACCATCTCTGAAATGAATGATGGATCGGAATATTTGCAGTTTTTGCTTTAACAGCGAAATTTAGAATCTACACTGGTCCAGTCAATTTAATTTGTATAACGCCAGATCATAACAGAGGTTATCTCAAGGCGCAACGGTGGCGAGGAAAAACCTCCAAGTAGCAGGTGGGCAGCCGACTGCCTTGACTTGTTGGGTTGAAAGAGAGAGGGAAGAGAGGGGAGAGAGACAGACAGAGAGAGAGAGAGACAGATGTAGGGGTGCACAGCAGTCGGAGCAGGACCCAGATGTTTGGAGGTCCATCATCACTGGTGGTGTTCTAGCTGCCGGCTGCAGGTACAAGACAAAAACTCTGGGGAAGAAGCCCAATTAGTAACATGCATTCATGAGACAGGGATGCAGGTGCATGATGGAAGCTCTCTCAGGTATTATGTTGCCTGATCATTGAGCGCCTTGTAAGTGAGGAGGGGGATTTTAAATTCTATTCTTGATTTTAAAAGCAGCCACTCCAGAGAAGCCAACACTGGGGAGAGGTAGTCTCTTTTCTTAGTCCCTATCAGTATACGTGCTACAGCACTCTGAACCAGCTGGAGAGGCCTCAGTGTCTTGTAGCTACAGCCTGCTAATACAGAATTACAGTGATCCAGCCTGGAGGTAACAAAAGCAGGAATTAGCTTTTCAGCGTCTTTTAATGACAGCATGTGCCAACCCTTATCAATGTTATGCAAGTGAAAGAAGGCGGTGCCAAAGACATTGGCGAAAACGTTACGATTTCGCGAAAATCTCGAGCATGTGGACAGGTTGATATTGTTTTCCCTTATCTAAGTGTGGCAATCTCTCACCAGCGCAGCACATTAACTGTTACATAACTGGACCCATGGTTACCGGCAAACATGTAGATACAGAGTGAGCCTCAAACAAATAAAGGTCACCTCAAGTCTGGGTCAACATGTCAGTTTCCAAGGTAAATTTAGATCCGTGTCTTTGCCACAAATGCCATTCACTGGGAAATAAGATTTATGTATTCAGTTTTAAATTAGTTTTCAGAGTACTTGGCTTGTTTGATTGCAGTTTATATGTTTGTAACACACACACTGTATTAGCACACAGTGAGTGTTGAATAGTGGAAAGCCATTGGTGACAAAGCATTGTCATTAAAAAGCCTCTCATCACTTTACTATTAAAACTAAATTTAGGGCAATCCGTTCAGTGCAACCAATTCTCAGAAAAAAAAGAACCCCTATGAATATATTTCTGTCAAAATTGACTTCAATTTTTTGTATTGTATTGTATTCTGAGTTTGCTGAAAAATGGAACCCCCTTTTGTTTGACTCCTTTCTTTTAACATGTATCCAACTACTTTTGAATATAGCTGTTAAATTACCATTTTAATTTGGCCAGCCATCAACGACTTTTCTCCATGCTTGAGCACTTGTATTATTTCCAGTTTTTCCGCTCTCTGCACAATGACAATAAAGGCATTCTATTCTATTCACTGCCATTTTGTTAACAGTAAGCAGTAGCAAGCTGCCTCAGGAGTACATGTTATCTTTCTCAGGGACAGTTGAGCAATGCCCGTCTCTACAGCCTGTCATGCACCTGGAGCCTCCTTCTCTTTGGAAAGACTTCAATTTGCACATTCAGCATCAGCGTTGGGACAGCTCAGTTCTCAGTCATTCACTTATTGCAATCAGGCAAAGTCACTATATGGACATTGAGTAACGTGTAATTCAGGAGGTGCAAGAGGGAAAACTCCCCTTGCTCATTCTGAGTAATTCATCCTGAGACTGTTAACCAACTGTGCACACAAGCTTTTAAGATACTACAGCAGAACAGCCTGCTTTGTAATTGGGATGACTCAACTGTCAAAATATGTTGTCTAGTCGATCTGCCCTTCAATAAGACAACGGTTTCACCTCCTTAAATAGCATTTAAATCACACACTTCAACATCTCTTTATTGACCTGATTATTTGTATCATTCTAAACTGATATTACAGTACATACCACAGATACAAAGTTTCAGATGCACTCATCTACAAAATTAGTTAACAATGACATTGTCTCTAAAATGTGCTTGCAAATGAATTTAAGCATTTGCTTTTGAGACAATTGTTCAATCAATTCTTTAACATTAGGGACAAAATGCCCATTTTTTTAAGCATGAACAGGGTCGCAATGGACACACAATAAAAGACCAGTGACCACAGCTAAAAGAATAAGACCAAAGTTCACAACAAATGTGATCATACCACGCCACACCACACCACGCCCATTACACAACGTACCAGTCTGCAGACCACATCTATTGAGATTTGGGGTAATTTACCCTGCAAGAATTCTCACATAGCAGACTTTCCATAACTATAGTGATGCATTTGCTCTTCACAAAGGAATCTTAGTGGGATATGAAACACCTGGATGAGAAAGTCAAATATTTTCACTGCTGACCTAGATTCATCTGCAACATTATTGTGAAAGCGCAAAGTGCAATGTCTGCAACAATGGGAATATAACACGCCTTAAGAAATGCAGCGCAACTTGCAGGGTGTTAAGATTATCTCGCGCTACAGAGTGATCTATGATCGAAAGACAAACTGAAAAAAAAAACTTGTTTCATTTATGCATGTCTGAAAGAGTGCAATTGATTAATTTCATCTTGCATAGCTGGTTACATAGCAGCATTGTGGACATGCCTTTGTCTCACACAGAGATGCCCAGTTATGGAAAAGAAAGCACAATAATGACACATTGACAGGTAGGGTTCATACACAGGGTACATATTCTCATGACATTTGAAAAATTGAGTCGGAATTAAAAAAAAAAAAATCAATAGTAGCTGTAAATGTGCAAATTCCATCTCAAACCCTACCTATAATAGCAGTCTCTTTTCATAAAGAAGCATGTTCAGTAGTACGGGCCATCATTACCAAACCCTGCATAACTTGGCCAATCAGGAAAAATCCCATGGGAGCACGTTGGGCTTCCGAAACGGTCAAAGTGAATTCCAAGATCCAAGTGTTTCTCCAGGCTACAGGAATCCCGTTCGTGGTTCTTTGGTGCGGACCAGATGATTCTGTAGTTCTTTCCCTGGTTGCTGTCCCAATATGTGCAACCATTGACTTCATAATAGATCGCAAATTCTACTTGTTGCCGTGTCCTCAGTTGATCTACCAGTGAAACCTCAAAGGAGAAGGTGTCGTTGTACGACCCGGGATATGTTTCTTTCACATACAAGCATTTGACATCTTTAAAGCTTTTCCAGTTGTCAAAGGTCACTCGCACATTCACAGACTTTTCATAGGACAAATTCTTTACTTTAACTGTTCCTGCCAGCGTTTTCTCTTTCAAGACACAATGTTCTAAGCAGATAAAGTTGGTTTCCAGGCACTTGCGGAAGTGTAGGTAATCTGCTGAGGGCTGCGTGAAATCCAACTGCAATTTGTTCACCTTTGTTGGCAGTTTAAGGGCAGTTTTGAGCATCTCTTGGATGTTTAGAGGAATATCAATCACATCAGTGAATTCTGAATAGACTTTAACCTTGGTAAGAGAAAAGCCCTTATGGTCAGCAAAGGTAACTTTCTTCTTAGCTCTTGTTGTGTCAGAAGTGGGTGATATTCCATCTTGAGGGCTCATCCCATCACTTGAGTGCGATTCTTTATACCTCAGACTTGAATGAAGAGAGGGACGGTATGGTTTAGGGGTCCTCCTGGTGCCAAATTCCTCATTGGAGAGGTAAAGAGGGAGCACCAGATCGATCGGCATGGTGGATTCAGAAGGTCCAACTGACTGCACATGGGAGAAAGGGGGGAATAATAACTGGGATGAGTGGGATCAATGCGTAAAAAGTAACGAACATCTGCATGACGCCTGCTGCTAGAACGCAGTCTAATTTCACAACTAGACTACTACTGCGGGGATGTTGCAATGTTACACGATTCAGGGCTGAAATTTCACTGAGTTCATATATCGATGGACTATGATGGGCACATCCATGGGAAAGTATACGTTGGAATCAGTTTTCGGGTCGGAACAAAAATGCCCCACAATGTCGCACCCGAAACTCGGACTTAGTTGACCCCTCCACCCCGCCCCCTCGCACTAACCTGGATCAGCTGCGGTGAAGCCCCCTCTCGGTTTCCGCGTCCGTGCAGTGCGCTCCTGACGTGGACTCTAGCTCTGTTAACGCAAAACGCGCATTTCCTATTGTATCATCTCTGCACCCCTGGCCGAGCTCCTCTACGCGGCGGAATGCCTCACGCGTCCCGAATCTCTCGCTCCATTTCAAAGCCCACATCCTCTTCACGTGAACACAACCCGACAGCCAATCACAGCGAAGCGAGGGCGAGTGATCGATGGGCTGCAGGATCCGGAACTTGGCGAAGGAAACACTCCTCCTCCTCCTCTTCACCCGCTTTATCGAAAATGATAAGTGGCATTTCAAATAGAGCATTCCACAAACAGTCTATTCGATGGAATCAAAGATTGCTTCAGTTTAACGCCAAAACAAACGCCTTCGAAAAGAAAAAAAAGGTCTGACCAAACCAACCTTGCCACTCCTCCTGAAATCACAATGACAAAGCAAGCAATTACCAATTCTGCACATTTGTCACCACCATATTGCAATTTTATGAAAAATAGCGAAGTCCAAAATAAGAGTAATAGGCAAAGTGAGACCAGTGGAGAAAGGGTAAGCGGAGAAAGTTGATACATGTCTTGATTATTTTCCAACAGTACTTTGCAGCCCCCTTACTCTCTGGGACCTTCCATGGTGTGCATACTTCGATGTGTGTATTTGGAAAAAGAGTGACAAACAACGAATTTCACCTTCCAATGTAATGATAATAAAGGATAATAAAGGATACGCTATTATTATTATTATTATTATTATTATTAGTAGTAGTAGTAGTAGTAGTAGTAGTAGTAGTAGTGGTAGTATTTTCTGCTATTCACAGGCAACTCAAACAAATGCTGCTCTTCTGGTCATTATCACAACATTTCTTATTGATAGAAAAGAAAAAACAAATAAAAAAACAGTCGAATGAGACTAAAAGTACTAGCATAGAAACCTATCACAGAAATTATAAAGTTGGAAAAGGATCATGTTGCTGAGACATCAACAGCACCAACACAAACAAGATCAGTGACAGACAAAGGGCAGTGTTGTGTCTGCTAAGGCCCTGACCAATAGCCAAGGCCATAGCCCACTCCAGCCAATTGATTACACTGGGTTACAAAAAACAAAAATCGAAAGTTGTCGTTTTTTTTTTTCATTCGAATAAGGACCATTTTGCAGCACTGAATTTGAATATGACATCCATTTTTCTCAATCGGGTCAGGGCATGCTAATTTGGTTTAAAAAAGTCCAATCATCTGAAAAAAATTATTATTTTTACAATCAAAATTAAAATTATTACAATTTGGTGATATTATCAGTTGATTTTTGGTAATATTTCTGACCCAAAAAAAGGTTTTAAGAGAAAAAAATCGGTTTCTAACAGAACATATCAATCAAATGGAGGAATCTTTGTCACTGACATCATGAAGTTCTCCAAAGACAGGTACTGGAATTTGGCTCAGTTGGCAGTGGCTCAGTCAATAAGGGACCATTGCCTGGGGACTGGACGTAACGACACCAGACTGGAGGTCGGACTGGTGGCTGGAGTGACTGCAGTTTGCCTCCTGAGCACTGCAGAGGGCCCCTTCTGCAAGGCACATTACCCCCAACCAGCTCAGGGGCGCTCTCAGAATGGGCAGAACCCCCCACTCTCTCACTGCATGACATGGTATGCATACTGTATGTGAAAAGACCCTACATGTGAACAAAAACATCAAAAAACGAATATATAGTTTAGTTCAGAAAGTTGACCTGATTGAGCAAAACCTATATTATTTTTAGGCATTATTTCAGGGCATTATCTTTTTTCGGCCAAAAAAAACTTAATGCAAAAAATTTGGTGTTGATCAGTGTCATCTGAATTTAGATTTCAAAGTACAATGTGTTGAAGTAAGTATACAGACAAATAATACCATGATGTTTCAATGAGATGCGTTGTATATATGCATCATATATGCATATGCATTTTTTAGAATGTTATCTAGACATGTGTAATTTGCCACATTTGATCTCATTGTCCGACAATAGCAGAGCTATCCATAGACAGGGCAAAGGGCTGTTGCCTCCTCGGACCATGTGGGCAATGTTGAGTTAAGTTTCAACAGAGCCTGATGGTTTGACAGGCTGATCCTGTCAATATTTATTCAGTGATGAAACTATTGATGGAACTGAAGGGGAGGGGAGGTGGTTGTTTTATGTTATACATGAGGTCTCTGACTTGGGACTTTGTCCCTGTCAGCTCAACCATATGTGACCCTGCCATCCTTTGTGGTTTCACCATCATCAGCCAAACCAACCCGTGTTTTGACAAACCAGTCAATATCTGTATCATCGGACATGGCTTAACTCTGGTATACCTCAACAATATTTGTTGTCTTTGCAGGGAGTACAGTGTATCTACATATACAACATATAAATCTCCATTCAACTTACAATTGCATGACGGCAACACAAATGGATTTAGTCACCAGATTTTGTGGACTATAAATCCCTCCAGAGGAGGAAAATACTTTATATACTTTACTAATTTCAGGAGATGCACGTGAAAGAGGTAGGTGACCATAAAATTGTGCCAGGGTCTAGAGTAGAGAGCAATGGATGGTATTTTGCAAGATGGTTGTAGAAACTACAGAGAGGAAGCAAGAGAAGGAAGAGCCAGGAACTGAGGCAAAAGTAGTCTTGCCATAGTTTGGGCTGTTGTGACTGGCTTTCAAAATTGTGAGGACTTTCTCGATGACAGAGAGAATTCAGGGCAAGGTGGGCGAGGTCTGCACTGGAGAATAGAGGAATTTGGCAGAATTCTGCAAAAGCAAAACAAAATGTGAGTATCAATGAGAGTGAAGCAGGTAGTGAGTTTAAGATGCAGAGTAGGATCATGACAAGAGAATTCTTGAAATACTTTTGGTTCACCATCCAATGCAATGGGCAGTGCACAGGGGAGGTGAGGAATAAAGTGCAAGCAGAAAAGCACGAGAGGGTGCAGACCTATCACAAGGAGAACATAACTTTTTATGAGTGAGGGTAATATTTATGAAATCTAAGTATATGTGTTCATATTTGTTACGTTTTTGTATTTTATTCGTTTTAATACAGGACATGAAATGGAACAAACAGTTAAAGGGAGCAAAATCTGATAACCCTTGATTTAATGTTGTGTAATTAATCATCCGGTCCAGAAGATGTCGCTATATCCATACTGGGCAGAAGATGATGAACCGTCACACGGGTACTTCCTCTTTCCTTCCGCGGCCCTTGAGGTAAGAGAACACTGCTGACTGCAGAGATGAATACTATCTTAATCTTGTGTAAATCTTAAGCATCCTGCACTCAAACTATCTTTAATCCAGAAACAATTGCGTACTACGCAAGAATTACACAGCTGTCTGGGTATGGCAGTCTACATTTTCTTTAAATCGCGACGAAAATGAGTAATTGCCTTCTCTCGCACCGGCATCATACATGGCCGCTTTTGCCACGATGAATGCAAAGTCTCTGCCTTGCTGTTTGAGAGGAAACGCTCTTCATGGCTTTTCCTTTCAAAACCCGTTTTCTCCGAAAGTTATCGTAAGGCCTTATTTTTGCTTAACCATGTGAAACCCATGATCGTGAGAGTGTATGAGCAAGCTAGCTAGCCGCTTAAGCTAACGCGAAACACGGGTATGACGTGTTGGATTTCCCTAAATGTGTGCTCTTGATAATCCTCCAGGTCTCTTCACAATGGTCCGCTACTCACTGGATCCCGAAAATCCGACGAAGTGTGAGTGTGCTCTTACTTGTCTTACATCGTCATTGTTAATCCATCACGGGCCGGACGAGTGATATGTGAATGGTGCCACTGAATTTGTTACTGTGTTGCTAGTGTGCCCAGTAGAGTGTGTAACGCTTCGCTGTTACATTTGATTTCAGCATGCAAGTCGAGAGGCTCCAACCTCAGGGTTCACTTCAAGGTAAGATCCATACTTCAAGGTGATTCAGTGCTATCACAGAGACTGATTTAATGATAACCTAGATGTCAATGGTCGGTAGTTGTCCCCTTGCCTCCTTTGTAGGAGGTCCCTAATTGGTTAGGGTTTTATCGGAAAAACAACATGACTGATGTCAAGTCAGTTTAATTTGTATAGTGCCAAAAACCAGTAAACAGTTAAGTCTGAAGGATTGTCACATTTCATCTACCTTTTGTTATTGAAGTGGGTCTTGCATCAGTTTGGTTTTCCTGAGTACCGCAGATCACATTTTTCCACAGAACATAGCAACTCAATTTCATATCTATGCTGTGCATCTGTGAAATGTGATTATAGGAAATCTGTATCGAATTAATACGCAATGAATCTACTGCTGTAAATGCTTCAATATGTTAACAGAACTGTATTTACTAAGTTTCATTCGTCTATTCTCAATTGTGACCCTGGAGTAACAAATTTTTGGGTGTTGTTAACAGAATACCCGTGAGACGGCCCAGGCCATCAAGGGCATGCACATCCGCAAGGCCAACAAGTACCTCAGGGATGTCATCGTCAAGCATCAGTGTGTTCCCTTCCGCCGCTACAATGGTGGTGTTGGAAGGTGTGCCCAGGTACGTCGAAACATTATCTAGAGCAGATGACAAACAGAAAAGCATGATGCCATTTCACAAGTACCCTCATTTGTCGCCTTAAAAGTGGCCGTGATGACTATCTTAGGACACCTTTGGATTTGAATATGAAACCACTCAAGATGTCTGAGCGCTTTTTGCGACAAGATCACCTAGTACGCCAGTAACAGTCTCTGTAGACTAATGCACTAGGACTTCAAAACAGACTTCCAAACAAGAACTTGGTGGTAATTTTGTGGGAAAGTTCAAATGATTTGTGCTTTCAATCGTAGGCCAAGCAGTTTGGCTGGACGCAGGGACGCTGGCCCAAAAAGAGCGCTGAGTTCCTCCTTCACATGCTCAAGAATGCGGAAAGCAACGCCGAGCTCAAGGTTGGTGTCCTGTTGCCCTCACCCTCTGACTGGGTTCAATGTGAAGTGACATCCCAATTTTGTCTCATTGTATATTTCCACGATAAATTCAGAACAGGCCCCCCTGGCTGTTATTTGAACTTCAATGAAAATTGAAGACATTTTGCGGAAAATGGATTGCAATGATGACCATTTAGGACACCTTTGTATAAGCCATGAAAACAACATGAATCTGAGCAATCCAGTGTCCCTGTGAGATTTTTCAAAAAGTATGCTATATGTTAAGATATATGGGTATGTAAATAATGCATTTGCTGAAGTCATAATGTAAAGACCCCAGAATTTCAACTACAGGCCCTTCAGTTAATTCCACATTGCATAAGGGAAGGAATACAAAGCTTGACTGAATCTTTGTGTTGCAGGGTTTGGATGTCGACTCCCTGGTTATTGAACACATCCAGGTCAACAAGGCCCCCAAGATGCGGAGGCGCACCTACCGTGCCCACGGCCGTATTAATCCATACATGAGCTCCCCCTGTCACATTGAAATGATCCTCACCGAGAAGGAACAAATCGTTCCCAAACCAGAGGAGGAAGTTGCCCAGAAGAAAAAGGTATGAAAGCACTGTCAGTGTTCTTTGGCCCTGTGGTGGAGTTGCAATGATGACCACTTAGGACACCTTTGGATTACAAATGAAAACAAACCCAAAAAAACTGAGTAACTCAATACATGCTCATGTCATTTTGACTTGTGAGAGATTTGTTCATAACTGTGATGTTTGTCTCTCACAACAGGTCTCGCAGAAGAAGCTGAAGAAGCAGAAACTGATGGCACGGGAGTAAACTACAATAAAAGTCAAATTTGTTATCTCAGAAAAAGACTCATTCTCTATTATTTTACCCAGCTTGGCTTGACCGATTGAATGATGCCAGCCTGTCTTGTGAAATTATTGCATGGAGGTGTTTATTAAGGCTGTCTGAAAGATTCACCCCTCATGTTCTTAAAATGAAAACTGAAAATTTCATCAGCGACTAAACAGTAAATTCTGTTGTGACAAACTAGGTATATAATTCCAAACAATTACTTGATATAATTTTGTTCTGCATAGTAGATGGCAATGAAATATTTGCTCCAAGCATAAAAGCAAACATCCATCAGTTTTGGCAAGAAAGTCATTTCAAACCTCAAATCCAAAACTCGTGAACAATTGTAACATTTTTAACCCCCTGGTGCATAGCACTCACACCACTGGACAGCTACAAAAAGAGTATCTTGCTCCCTACTTAATGCATTGGTTTCTATTGTTGAACCGCATAATCAGAGTAGAGTCCTCTCTCCTGCTGTGGTCCATTGAGGTCAATTCAGTGGTTATTCGATGTACCTAAGTAAATTTGAATCCAAGATGGCCGATAGACATCCGCCTGTGCCAACCACTGCTAACATATCCTGCCAACCCTCTGATTCTAAAAGAGCCCTGATTATTAAAAAAAAGTATGATACAGAAGCACAGAGGGAAGGCTATTAGCTGTTTGGAGCATGAAATTTTGATATCAAATATGTAGAGAAATGTGACAAGCCATATGTCAACTGAGATGGACATCATGCATCATGCAGTGTATTTTTTACCAAGTCATCAACCCTCTCCAAATAATGAGAATATCTTGAAAAAGTTGATTTATTTCCATAATTCCATAAAAAAAAGTTAAACCTTCCTAGGTTATCCATCCAGGGTCCACAATGAAATCAGTTTTCACAGGCTTTCATAGGTGTCTATTGTTTCAGTTTGGTTCAATTGCCACAGTTCAGTTCAATATGGGGAAGAATGCAGGCTTGACAACTGGCCAGAAGACCATCATCGATACCCTCCACAGGATGGATAAGCCTCAAAAGTTTATAGCTCAGGAGGCTGGGTGCTCGTAGAGTGCTGTGTCCAAGCATATGAGTGGAGAGATGAGTGGAAGGGCAATATGTGGCAGGAGAAGATGTACCAGCAAAAAAAAATGACATGGGGCTTCAGCAGGTTATCAAGCAGAGAAGGTTCAAGAATCTGTCAGAGATCCAGAAAGAGTGGGATAAGGAGGGAGTCACAGCGTCAAAAAGCACCTGAAAGGTCAAGGATGAGAAGTGAGCTGTGGTCAGCAGCACCATGCAGATTTGTATCAGGGACAGAGGGGCCTCTGCAGTGGACAGCAGCTCTTTCTCAGGTGTAAAGCCAATTCAGAATAGTTGTAATAATGCAGGTTCTCCTAAGATTGAAATGTTTAGACTGACAGCACGAAAACTAGTGAGAACACATGGGATCGCAGTTTCTTTCTTTAAGCGTTAATTCACTGAATTTAAAGGTTTAAGAAATGCACTTCCATAATTTTTGGGAGAAATGCCATTCGTGAGAGATGGCTACTAAATGAACTGTTTTAGTGGGAAGGGTATTTGGCTCGAACGACTTTTATTAGCCGGTTGTCAGTTCAGGCACACTTTGAGTAGTATAATACATAGCCACAAGGTGGCGATTGTGAATCACTATCCATCTTCACCAGAAACAACACAACCTGATGCCTGCTTTTGTTTTAACAGCAGCGCAACGCATTTAGGCAGCCGTCATGATCTTTATTTGCGGTGGGTTTATAACTACTATTATTTTCATCATTCTTCTTCTTGTCCTTATTACTATCATCATCATCTTTACGGCTGTAGCTAAATGAGGCAATAAATGCTTCATTCAGTAATGTCCTCTTCTCTTGTACGTGCCATCCCTAATATGATATTTTTACAGCTACAGGATTCAGAGCAACAGAAAATAAGAATCAGAGAAAACGACTGAATTGGCGCTAACTTGTTGACTCACATTGCCAAAAACGCAAACTACGTTTGATGTGATGCTCTTTTTTAGCTGCATCAGACAAATGGTCCTGCCTGTAATGATCGTCACTCTGAGTAAAGGACCGACACGAAATTAAACCATTCATATTCTAATAACATTAATTATTATCATTGTTGTTGTTGTTATTAATAAAATGTGCTTGTATTTTACATCCAACGATGTAAACCTGAATATTAATGTTACGTGCTAATCTGCACAGCTAAGAAAGATGCTCTGATTGTTTGTTTTACACGACGGAGCCTTCAATTCATCTCGCCTGATATTTGGAGTGTCTCACAAGCTGCACTCACCCATCGGACGTAAGAGCAATTGATAAGGTAGATGAAATCAAGCGTGTGTCCAGAACGTCACTCACTCCGCTGTCTACACTCCCCGGGGACAGAACAGCAGAAGGCCCTCCGAGTGACGGAGCAGCCCAGGCGAACCCACGTCGCCGAAAATCAGACTGGAACTAAACACTTATCCTGGTGAATTCTCCGTTTATTTCCACCACGCACTTTGCCCATACAACTGTCATTTTTATTTCAGATACCTGTTTGGCCTGACCCTTCTCAAGTGTGTCACTTGATGCTGAGTTATTTTAAGATTTAATTTTCTAGTGCAGTTACTCCAACTCAAATGAATATGAATGTGTGTGTTCGGCATCATCCACGTACTGTATGTTTACAGTCTTACATCTCAAGTCACCATCACGTGTGTTCAGAGACGAAACGCTAACTCCCTCCCAGAGTTCATGTCTTTAACGGTTGAAGAGTTTGGGAGTTTTCACTCGGTATAAGCATGTTAGAATCGTCGCCGAGTGTTTTTTATTTGTCGAATAGAGATCAGCTGCAGATAGAAACACGAGGAGGGGCCTTTAGCCGATGGTCGTTTGTTTCTTCCTCATGATGTCAGATTTAGGATCTCAGCCAACATACAGTATAACTGCTTGTAATATTCTTTAGATATCATCTGCTTCGCATAGTTATTTTCCTCCGGGAAAGTTAAATGACAATTCACTAGACGACGAAAAACAAGATTTAAGGCAGATAGCTTGAGGGATTGACAAAAAAGCAAGAATCAGTAACAGTTGAAATCGGTGTGTTGTTACTGCAAACCACACAATCCGTTTAGAAGAAACCGCTTTCTATGTGCCCGTTTGATGTTACACACAGACGAGGCCGCCCGGTAGGCTGAGCTGTGGAGCTGTGGGCCACTCAGAGGGTCCCCCCGTCAATTCGCCGCCTACGTCACTACAATGATAGCCAATCAGAGAACCTGGATCAGCAAGCATCCCGGCCCAAGTCCCTGAGTCCTCCTCTCAAACTTTTGACTTTTCAGGCCATAGACACAGGGAACAGGTTAGGGCCGTTCTATTATCACGAGGGGCTTTAGGGAAAGTGTGTGTGTGTTTTTTCGATGCCGATGTGGAGAAATCACGCGGAAAAACGGCGCACGAGGGACGGTATGTGAAATCGTTGCTGTTTCGAGGCGACAGATTTCGAGCGCTTTTTGTTTTCATTTTTTGCGATTGACTTTGCGATGGACATTGAAAGTGACTCTACAGAAGAGTGGGTCTCTGTCTAAGGCGCTACCCTGGACAGGTGCAGCAGCGCGCAGCAGCTCGAAACTGAGACAAGTCTCCAGGACAAAAGTCAAGTTCCCAGGATCCTACAGCCTGTCGGTAATGTTAGCGGTAGGTCAGATGGACGGGTCCCGACAGAGCGCCTTCCTCCTCAGCACTCCTCCCCTGGCAGCTCTGCACAGCATGACCGAGATGAAGACCCCTCTCTACCCGGCCTACCCCTTGTCCTCCACCGGCCCGACCTCCTCTACCTCACCCGCCACCACCTCCCCCAACCCGGGCGGCATCGCCGTGTCCTCACCAGGGATCAAGACCTCCACGGGACTGTCCTCGGGCCTGGGCTCCCCGCAGCAGTGCTCCTCCGCCACTCCTCACGGGATTAACGACATCCTCAACCGGCCCTCGGTCACCTCCGCGGGAACGACGGCCGCCGTGGCCGCCGCGACCTCCTCCTCCTCGGCGGGGATTCTACCGGGACTTCCACGCTTCAGCAGCCTGAGCCCCCCGCCGCCCCCCGGACTATACTTCAGCCCCGGCGCGGCCGCGGTGGCCGTGGCTCGGTACCCCAAACCTCTCGCGGATTTACCGGGCAGGACGCCGATCTTCTGGCCGGGAGTCATGCAGAGTCCTCACTGGAGGGACGCCAGATTTGCCTGCTCACCTCGTAAGTGATCACGATCGTCCAAATATGAAATTAGAGAAAAACAACAACAACGTTTGTAAATGAAATTACTAGCGATAAGCTTTTTTGGAAATTACAAGTACGTTGACATATAAAAAAGGTTGCAAATGGTAAATGCAGACCCGCGTGGGAAATAATCAGCATTTATGTGAAATAGTTCCAATTACACAGGCTTGTGTTGACTTCATCAATTTTTCTTTGTCACCCCAGACCAAAATTCTGTGCTTCTGGACAAAGATGGGAAAAGAAAACACACGCGACCAACATTTTCTGGACAGCAAATATTTGCGCTGGAAAAGACTTTTGAACAGACAAAATATCTGGCCGGGCCCGAGAGGGCGCGACTCGCGTACTCTCTTGGAATGACAGAAAGCCAGGTGAAGGTAAGAAGACACCACAAACATGATCAGAAATCCAAATAAAAATATCGACATCTTCATCCCGAGCCACCTTGAAAAAAGCATGGACCAGTCCACTCGAATGTTGATTTTTCTCCTTTTGTGATTTCAAACAAATGATGAATTTTTGAGTGATGTCCTGTTTACGAATGAATATCACCGAAATCTCGTAAATTTATGCGGGTGATATTGCCCGATGCCGTATAAATAAATTTCTCTAGTTCTGCTCGTCGAGGGTTTCTGCTCGTGAATTTTTCAATCGCATTCTATTCATCTTTGAGTGCATTAATTGGTATTTTAATTCAATCTATCGCTCTGTCAGTAACCTAGAAGTTTCTCCGTCGCATCACCACCATTAAGACCTCAAACACGTTTTCCCTTTGCTCAGGTTTGGTTTCAGAACAGAAGAACTAAGTGGAGGAAAAAGCATGCAGCCGAAATGGCCACAGCTAAAAAGAAACAGGACTCGGAGACTGAGAGGCTGAAGGGCGGCTCGGACAATGAAGATGACGACGACGACTACAACAAACCCCTGGACCCTAATTCAGACGATGAGAAAATCACACAGCTGCTGAAAAAACACAAACCCAGCTCCTCTTTACTCCTCCACACGTCGGAGAATGACAGCTCGTAAGAGAGATTTTAGAGGAAAACGACACCGACAAACTCTCGCAGTCGCCGCGACTACACGAGAACGCACCGCGTTCCTCTAAAATCTCACCGTGCCCTGTCAAACGGAGGATAAAACCACAAAAACGGCCACAACAACGGACGCTGCAATTTCCTGATGATTCAAGATGAGGGTGGTTTACTTCAGTGTAATTACAAACACGAGTTGTATTCAATAGAAATTATACTGCTGTTGATAATGTATGTGTAAAAAGTGTTTTGTATAGACCGCACTGGCACTGACAGCTCTGAGAAAATGAGGTTGCTCTGATATAGTACTATTTGATTTAATTTCTTTCTTTCTTTTTTTTTTGGTCCGCAATGCATTTCACAGCTATCAAATCTGAGCTCGGGCTATATGTTCGTGATCATTTGGCAAATATATTTGTTGCAAACTAGGCCCTCAGTGGATTGACAACAGCACCAACATGTCACCAAAGGCCTCACCTAGCACCGACCTTTATTTTAGTTTCCCCCCCCAAAGTCTGAATAAACAAAGCACCTGCACATCGGGAATATGGTTCTGACACTATTATGCATTTGTAAAATGTCTCACTATTTCTCCGAACTGATAAAGCATTTCATCCTCACCATTATTTATATTTTAAATGGATAACAGTGACCGAGTCCAATGCAATTGTGATTAGCTCGTTCGTGTAATGCACTTTTATTTAATAAAAACGCAAATACATGTTTGGTGTTCAGATGTTTACCTTTTAGATGTGGACTACTTAAAACAAAGAGAAACACCCAAAACAATTGCAATCGTAGTATCACAAGTATACATAATAATAATAATAATAATAATAATAATAATAATAATAATAATTACTGTTGTCGTTGTTGCTGTTGTTGTTGTGGTTGGAGTATTGGTATTTGTTTGCCACGTTTTACATGCGTTTGATTTTGAAATACGGCTGCATGATCTATAAAGTTATTCCTGCACGTACAT
>OMPJ01028112.1:0-16160 GCA_900312935.1 Carapus acus
AGCTTTGCCTTGCGGCTCAGCTCCTTCTTTACCACGACGGACCGGTACATCGACCGCATCACTGCCGCCGCTGCGCCGATCCGTCGGTCGATCTCCCGCTCTATTCTACCCTCACTCGTGAACAGGACCCCAAGATACTTAAACTCGTCCACTTGAGGCAGGATCTCGTCTCCGATCCGGAGGGTGCTAACCACCCTTTTCCGGTCAAGAACCATGGCCTCCGATTTGGAGGTGCTGATTTTCATCCCCGCCGTCTCGCACTCGGCTGCAAACCGCCCCAACGCACGCTGGAGGTCCTGGTCTGAGGGTGCCAACAGGACAACATCGTCTGCAAAAAGCAGCGATGAGATCCTGTGGTCCCCAAACTGGACCCCCTCCGGACGAGCACAATCTATTGCACCTATGATGTTGGTGCCGGTGATGTCATGAAATCCCTGCTTGATTTCTATTTATTGGTGGTGTTCGAACGGGAATTGAATGTAGTCCGGGGCTAAAGAAATGATTGCCTCTAACACCGCTGGCATGATTCTAGTGACCGCTCGCTGTGAGATGCCGCATATGTTTCCGAATCTCCAGTTGGAACATCCCGGTGGCCGAGAATCCCAGGATGGACACAACCTGAATGTGCACAGGGATAGCTTTGGAGCGTTTTGTCTCCCACTTCAACATAGGGTGTACATCATGGCACAGATCCATCAGTATATGTTTTGGGATGCGATACTTGCCGAGGAGGAACTCTGTGCTCTCCGTGAACACATCTGCGCGCTCTCTGAAAACGCGCGATTTTGAGCATGATGCTCAAAATCCTCAAGCAGCGCCAGCCAGGCCATGGTGCGTTTAAAGTGTTTATAGCAGGGTCTGTCACAGCTGCTTTTTATAGCTTGTCACACCAATTATTCAACGCATCTGCTTCCAATTAAAAAATTTCTTTGCTTCCTTCCCTCCCTCATTCATTCATTCATTAGAGGGAACGGGAACCGATGAGGAGTTTGAGATCACTCTGTATGGGCTCTATTTGTAGTTTCACTGTTCTACCACTGGATGTTGGGCTTACACATGGTCAGAGGCATGGGTAGGTTTACACACGTTTCTACGCACACGTTCGAATTGGAAAATGTCATACTTTGTCTTAGAATGTGCGTACGTGCTACTTGCGCACTTTTACGTGCGCACGCACGGTTGATAAATGAGGCCCCTGGTGGTTAGTTGGATCCGCCTGCAGAGGAGAAAGCTGGACAGACGTGGCAGGCCCAAACGTATTGTGAGGATCTGCTGGGAACGTCTGGCAGAGCGCTCCGTCAGAGAAACCTTCAACTCCCACCTGCGTGGGAACTTAAGACGGATTCCGTGGGAGGCTGGGTAAATAAAGTCCAAGTGCACCACGAAGCAGCAGCCCAAAGCTGTGGTAGTAAGGCTGCAGGTGCCTGTTGTGGCGGAAATCCCCAAACCTGGTAGTGGACACCGGAAGTAAGGGATGCCGTCAAGCTGAAGAAGGAAGCCTACACAGCTCATCTGGCCTGTGGGCCTCCTGAACAGCTGACAGGTACCGGCAAACCAAGCATGTGGCAGTCTTGGCTGTCATGGAAGCAAAAACTCGGGCCTGGGAGGAGTTTGGAGAGGCCATGGAGAGGAACTATCGGTTGGCCTCAAGAAGGTTCTGGCACACCGTCCGTCGCCTCAGAAAGGGGAAGCAGTGCCCGACTAACACTGTTTACAGTGGAGGCAGGGAGCTGCTGACCTCAACTGAGGAAGTGGTCGGGCGGTGGCAGGAATACTTTGAGGATATCCTCAACCCCACTGACATGTCTTCCACAGAGGAAGCAAAGGCGGAGGATTCGGAAGTTGAGTCGTTCATCACCCAAGCTTAAGTCACCGAGGTTGTTAAGAAGTTCCACGGTGGCAAGGCGCCGGGGGTGGATGAGATCCGCCCTGAATACCTGAAGTCTCTAGATGTTGCAGGAATGTCATGGCTGACACGCCTCTGTAACATCGCATGACAGTCGGGGATAGTGCCCTTGGACCGACAGACCGGGGTGGTGGTCCCTCTGTTTAAGTAGGGGGACCGGAGGGTGTGTTCCAATTACAGAGGGATCACACTCCTCAGCCTCCCCGGAAAAGTCTATTCCAGGGTACTGGAGAGGAGAATCTGGCCGATAGTGGAACCTCAGATCCAGGAGGAACAATGCGGGTTCTGTCCTGGCCGTGGAACACTGGACCAACTCTATACTCTCTACAGAGTACTTGAGGGATCATGGGAGTTTGCCCAACCAGTCCACATGTGCTTTGTGGACTTGGAGAAGGCATTCGCCCAGGTCTCTCGCGGTGCCCTGTGGGGGATGCTCCTGGAGTATGGAGTTCCTGGCCCCTTATTACGGGCTGTGCAGTCTCTATACGACCGGAACAGGAGTTTGGTCTGCATTGCCGGCGGACAGTCAGAGGTATTCCCAGTACATGTTGGCCCCTGGCAGAGCTGCCCTTTGTCACCGGTCCTGTTAATTATTTATATGGACAGGATCTCTAGGTGCAGCCAGGGGCCGGATAGGTCCAGTTAGGGAACCACAGGATCTCATTGCTCCTTTTTACAGATGATGTTGTCCTGTTGGCACCCTTAGACCAGGACCTCCAGCGTGCGCTCGGGTGGTTTGCAGCCAAGTGCGAGATGGCGGGGATGAGAATCTGCACCTCTAAATCTGAGGCCATGTTTCTCAACTGGAAAAAGGTGGTTTGCACCCTCCGGATTGGAGACGAGATCCTGCCTCAACTGGAGGAGTTCAAGCATCTTTGGGTCCTGTTCACGAGTGAGGGTAGAATAGAATGGGAGATCGACTGACGGATCGGTGCAACAGTGGCAGTGATGCGATCAATGTACCGGTTCGTCGTGGTGAAGAGGGAGCTGATCCAGAGGGCAAAACTCTCCATTTACCAGTCGATTTACATTCCTACCCTCACCCATGGTCATGAACTTTGGGTCATAACCGAAAGGACAAGATCTCGGGTACAAGCGGCCAAAATGCATTTCCTCCGCAGGTTGGCGGAACGCACTCTACGAGATAGGTTGAGGAGTTCGGTCACCTGGGAGCAGCTCAAAGTAGAGCTGCTCCTCCTCCACATTGCCCCTCTGAGACTGCTGCCCCTGCAACCCGGCCCCGGGTAAGCGGCAGAAGATGGATGGATGGATGGATGGATGGAAGGCAAATTAATTTAGAGCTTGTCATTATCCTGGGAGGATTAACAAAACAGCCCCAACCGCTGGACATTGGCGTTAATAGGGTGTTCAAAGTGAAGTTGCGAGCGTTGCGTAAGCAATGGACGAGAGAAAGCGAGCACAGCTTTACGAAGACTAAGAGGCGACGTGCAAGTTTAGCCACCATCTGTGAGTGGACTGTGGATACCTGGGCCAAGATATTTGCTAGAACTGTTGTCCTTGCGTTCGCGCCGAGATTGACTTCGACGGTGATGAGAGGGAACCTGGCATGTTTGACGGCAACACTGCCTGACTGTTCCATTCAGATACCGAAGATGAAGATTTTGATGGTCTTTAACTAAGACAAAAAAAAAAAATAATAATTTGAGTGTGTTTTTGAATACATAGAAAAATAAAGTTCAACCAAACTCATGTTTTGCTTCTGTTAGCTTGTATTAACATGCGCAAAATAACACGGTGCGCCTTGTTTATAACTGAAGAAGAAAAGATATCCCTAAATTGAGACTGCCCCTCTAAATGTGGTGCACCTAATGATGCGCGAAATACAGTATGCAATGTAAAGAAAATCAACTTACCGGTACTTATTTTCAAATAAATCTTGGCACATTTTGAACTAATGACCAATCTGCAGCATTTTGGGATAAAATCTGGATAAGAGCCAACAGCTGCGCTGTACTACTGTGTCCACGGAGTCGTTGCATTGGATGCTAAACCACCTGCACCTCGCCAGATCCCAGTCCAGCTGATCGGTCAAGTTAGCGGACATTGCTGACACCCGTCTAGCCATTGGAGATGCCTCCAGTTGGACAGTAGAGAGAGTTTTAGATGAGATTGGTTCCATTTATCTTGTCTTGAAATACAGTTTTAGCAACTATCATCATTGCTTCTTTGACAACTCCATCTGAAAATGCCTTCCTCCTCTTGATCAGATTGTGTAGCTCTGAATGAGGGTTCAATTGCTTTTTCAGTTACTTTTTCACTGGCCTCATGACGAAAGACTGTAGTTTACCCAAAGCTGCCTGTAGCTCACAGGCTTTTTTTTGCCGTTAATGCCGTCACCACAGTCTTCCTTCAAGTGAGACATGCAGGTTTCTTTCACAGTTGTGAACAAGAACTGCTCCTCCCATTCATCGTGAAAGTGTTAAGTTTTCTTTCTTTTTTCTGCCATGTTTTCCGAGTAATAAACTGCACAGCGCACGTCATCGCTGCGCCCGCTAGCTTACTCTCCACTTGCACTGAAGTTTTGTCACGCACTCTATATGTGTGAGAATTCACCCAAACTTATCTAAACTCCATTTACGATGAACATACTTTTAGGAGATTGTCCTTTTAAAATCTATGTAAATCCAAGAGTGATTTAAAAAAAATAGCAACAGAATATATTAAATTTAAGACGCAGCTCACTGGTGAGTTGCACTCTTTTTAGAACAGGCCTGCAGGCGACTTGTGTGCCGCAGGTGGCATTTACTTCACCATTTTGGTGACCCGTGCTTTATAGTTACTACAACTACAAAAAACTGGCACCAATGCAGTCCTCCTCCTTTCCTTGGGCATGTCTGCTAGATCTGCTAGAAAAATATGACGAGAAATTCAACTGTCCTCTCCCCAGACATCTCCTTACTTTCACAGGTATATCATCTGTATGAACCGCCACTCCAGCCTCTGTTCTTTTGATAGCTTTGCTCATTTCTGTCTAACGAATTTTCTGCGCTTCCTGCTCCACAACTTCTCTCCATCTGTCCCTCTTTGTCCACATTCACTAAGTCCTCAAAGTACTCCCTCCATCATCTATGCACACTTTGCTCACTCACTCGCACCTTTCCATCCCCACATCTAGCCTAGATTTATCTCCCTGCAACCTCATAGATATCCTTTTCTCCTTCTTTGCTGTCCAACCTCTCATATAACTCACTACATGCCTCTTCCCTTGCATTGCCAACAGCTCTTTTTGCCATTTGTCCAATGTCACAAAATCCCTGTCTGCTAACTTCATCTCCCTTTCCATCCCACTTTTCGCGCCAACTTTCTCCTCTAGAGACTTTCTTGCACACCCTTTCCCACCACCAAGACTGCCTTCCATCTTCTGTCCAGAAAAAACACCATGCTTTTATTTTCATTGTGCAGCACAACAAAAGAATAATGGCACAATGAAATTAAGGGAAACTTACCCAGTTTCCCTCACCGGCTAAGATGTCTTCTCTCTCTCTATTTGTGTAGCGCCAAATCACAACAGAGGTTATCTCATGGCGGATATTCCCACAAATCTTTCATGTGTCTGAGCACACACACAAATTCCCTGCACAGCATTTACTCCGCCTCTTTTCACTTCACCGCACCGTTAGCGACAGGCTAACCTGCTGAACAGCAGCACGAAAACGTGAAGCACGGTAAATGACGTTGATTGGCTGCAAAAGTAAACACATGTGAACGGCATTGAGTTGTCACATATTGATTTTGTTTACAGTTCAGGCTGGATTTTACTGCATCTAATCTTTTATGCATCCCGATGATTTACTGTGCACTGTGATAGTGGGAGCAGTGCGCGATTGTGCAAGCGGGCAATTTAGAGGGAACATTGCTCAAGGATGGCGCAGGTAGTGCTTCACAACAGGTTAACATTCAATTTGTACAAGATAATCACACAGAGATGCTACTTATCCCCCATTAGCACCAGTGGTGAGGAAAAACTCCCCTTAGAGGGAAGAAACCTCAGGCAGAGGTGGGCAGCCAACTGCCTTGAGCGGTTGGGTTGAAATAGAGGGAAGGAGGTCTGTCATCACTGGCCGTGGCCTAGCTGTGGTCTGCAAATTGATGAAGTACAAGACAAAGAAGAAGCCCAAGTAGTAACATGCATTTACAAGGTATGGATGCAGGTCAGAGATTGATGCGGGAGAGAGAAGATGACAGAGAGGCGGGTATTTTTCTACCTTTTCAGCCTTTTCCCCCCTGCTCTTTGTCACTTCTTCCTGGTCTAATATCTTTGTCTTAAAGGGGAACCTCTCCTGCAGTTCACAGTTTCAAAAGCTTTTTGGCTTTTTTATATCACTTAGCCATGGTATCCTCCTCTTGAAGGTGTGTGTTTTGCGATTTCCTCCCTTGTTTGTGCTGAGAGAGTGTAGAGTCGCACATGGAGAAGGAAGACAAGCTATGGTAGGGAAGCTGGAGTAGTTGCTAGGAGAGAGTGGGTGAGCTAGGAGCGAGAGAGGAGTATCTAGGAGTCGTGAGGGGGGACAAGAGGGGAGTAACTTCAGCGTGTGCAATGCAGATCCAAAGGAGTCAAAAGTCATAATCTTATCAGAACATTTTTAGTCGACTTGAGCTGGTATAAAACTATTTTATAGTTCAAACAATGATCAAAATTCCCTGTTGTTTTTTACTTAACCAGACAATATTGTGGTTTCAGAAAAAATGGCCCGTAAGTCATCAATCCTAAAAGTTAGCATGATCAATAGTATATGGAAGAATGAGATGTTCTAATCTTCTGCAGTTTGTGGAGGTGGAAGGGCAGATCACGTCACTCGTGGATCTGTATCCGTCTTTCCTAAGGAAGGGTTACCGCAGAGAGATCTTCATTGCCATCATCTGCTGCATCAGCTACTTGCTGGGCCTCACCATGGTTACCAAGGTAAGAACTTTTTTGTCAAATATTCTCTCATTTCATGAGATTTTCATGAAATCTACAAACCCGCTTCAAGTATATCACTATCTAGTGTAGTGTAGCTCTCATGCCAGTCCCAAGCCTGGGTAAATGGTGAGGGTTGCGTTTGGATGGCTAGAACCTATGCCACAACTGCGGATCACAAATTATATTACTGCCATACCAGATTGGTTGCGAGTTTAGTAAACAACATACCATCTGGTGTTGTTGGACAACAGAGCTCTGGTCTAGAGAGTGTCCCCGTAGGCAGGAGACTGGTAATCAGAGCACACCAGGTGGGCCGATAACAGTGATAAATATGAAGATCACAAATAAAGGGACAGATGATAGTGGCTTTTGCAAAATGGATGAAAATGGCAGTAGTTTACACATATTTCCAAAGGAGGGAAGAGTATAGGGTGACCAATAAGAATGGAGAAAGATGAGAATGGAGGAAGGTGCACACAGGAACAATATATACTGTATAGAAGCGTTTGTAAGGTGGTGCCAAGAGAAAGTGTAGCAAGACAGTATTGATTGGTGTTGAGTGGAATGACTTTGTCAATAGAAAGAGGAAGATCCAAGATTCAAGTGTTTTGTTGGTCACACGCTCACATGCAGAAGATATTGTTATCTATGATGAGGTTTGGAAACAGGTGGAAGAGAACCTCGAGAAATGGGTCTTGCACCGGAGAGCAAAGGAAAGAGAATCAGCAGGAGCAAGACAAAGTACGGTACAAGTGTATTAGTGAGAGTGAAGGAGGGGAACAGGTGAAGTTGCAAGGAGTAAAGAGTTAGGAGGGATGACTTTAAACATCTTATGTCACATGCTCATCCACCCTGCAACCCCTGAAAACAACTCTCGCAGGGCAGTAGAAAACCAACACCCGGCTGACAACTTGAGACCCCATGATGGCAGCAAACAATCACATTTGGGCCTCTGGTTGATATGAGTTTGACTTTGCTGCTCTAAATCTCTTTCGCTCTCCACAGGGGGGCATGTATGTGTTCCAGCTGTTTGATTACTATGCAGCCAGCGGGGTGTGCCTTCTGTGGGTGGCATTCTTTGAATGTGTAGCTGTTGCCTGGGTTTATGGTAAGTATCAGATTGCAAGGATAAGGAGTGGGATTGATGATGCCCAGAAACAATACAATAGTATTAGTATGTTTATTTGATTACGCTGGGATCATGCCCAGAAATATATTGCATCAGCCTCTGGATATTGTTTCCAATTCAAACTGATTTTAAAGGATTTCACACTCAACTCAATAATGTGCTGGAAGTGGACAAAGATGATATATGTTATAGTCGTCATGTATAACACAATACAATATGCTAGTATAGTTGTTTGTCCATAACCTATGGCAAAATCTGAAAGAATAAGGTCTTGGCATGTAAACTGAACTGCTGTTGCTGGAATTGCAATTGTGATTGGTATTGATCCTTTTCTTCACAATATTAGATCTTGCTCAGAGGATAATATTTTACTCTAGATGTTTCTGTACAGGCAAGTTAAGTAAATATTATGAAGTGGAACAAAATTTTACTATCTTTTAATTAAACATATGGATTTTGACACACTGTGAAATTTGAAATTGTGATGATGTGAAATACATTTTATTCATTATGTGAGTTCAAAACAAATTCGACAAATGCTGATTTTGCCTCCTTAGGCGTTGACAATTTTTATGATGCTATTGAGGACATGATAGGCTACAGACCAAATCCCTGGATGAAATGGAGCTGGAGTGTCATTACTCCTTTACTGTGTGTGGTAAGAACTTACCTGCAGTCACAACAATTTTTTATCTAAATTTCTCTCTTGCTATGTGATCACAGTATAATTTTTCCTGAGATAGGGGAGACCGGGGCTTGTTGTCACACTTTTTACACTCTTGTGTATCTCTTGGATACAATATATCAGATTGCAGAAATACAGTATGTGTTACCAGATGAAAGACGAATGTCTCAAGTGCATTTTTTATCAAGTAATTTTCATATCTCATGTCAATGCAGAGTTATTGGCAATACAATGGAGAGCGTGCACTTGTGACTCACCCCATTGTGGGGTAAGTTGTCACACTATATGATGTAAGATGTCACACCAGATTTTGCAACAAATAAAACAAGGACAAAACAATTGTGATAGTCCTTATTTTACTTGAAAATGAACACTGACGTCAGGCATTGAAAATAGTTATCATTGCATTCGAAAATGTCAGTGAATATAGCCATCAAACAATTCTTTCTTTTAATATGCAAGTGCACTAAACTGAAGTCCATAGGAACTGCTAATATCTTCAGCTCTCAGCACCTAATATCTGTTTGCTTTTCCTGAAATAAAAGATTCAGCTGAACTATGAGAGACAAGTTTTGTTTCATGATCAAACTCTAAGCAGTCCAGAAATGCAGTCAGAATTTCAAATAAGAACTTGAAGATCCATTTATATGGGATACATTCAAACAAAACCAGACAAATTCATTTCCTTGCTAATTAGACTTTTTGTTTGAATAACAGTTCTAAAACACATGATTTGCCAGAGGTACGCTGTTCATGGGCCCAACCATTGCACTCTATGCACTGCTCCAACTCTGCATTAAAAACCTACCGTGGCGATTTGTACCCAACCACTGTCATTGAGACAGGTGCCTGACTCGCTTTTTTAGTTGAGGTGAATTTCTTGCAGTACTGAGCCAAGATACGGTAGCTGATATTAACCCTTAGATGCACACGTGAAGTCAAAAATTGTTATTCTTCAAAATCTTTCTAAAGAAAAAATGTCACACATTCATATTATAGGTATTCCTCATTAAACATGTTTGTGATGTGAGGCAACATTTTTCTTTATTCATGTTTTCATTCATTTCGGGAAAATTCTCAATATTTTGAGAATTTTAATTGGGGTCAAAAATGACCCCACTCGTGAAAGAGTGTAGTTATTGGTAAGTTGTGCTTCCAAGTCATTTGCAGGACTCCTGATATATTTATTAGCTAGTGTCACCTGCCTCATTGCCCTCAGCAGCACGTCAGGTGCTACACTGCCATGATCTGTTTTTTCCTTTGTACGGTAATTCCTTGCCATGTCTTCTCTCTCTCCCCTCTCTTCTTTCCTCTCCTTCTTTCTCTATTTGAAATATTTACACCGAATGCAGGCACCTTAGTTTCGTTACACAATTCAGTTGCTGTAATGACAATAAATGATTCCTGATTCCTGTTAAATCACTGTTATTTTCTGTATAAAATGAAATGCCATCATGACAACTGCTTATTAGCACTCTTTGTTTCAGAGTAAATCCCATTCCAGACGTGTCCTTCTGAGATAATTTGTCCCATATGACAACTTACCCCAAGATGACTGAGACAACTTGCCCCAAAGTACCATATTTGCTAAAGGTAGCTCTAGCTTAAAAGTTATCTTACACCAAAACAATGACTGAGATACGATAGGATGCCTTAATCTCTCCTCTTTCAAGTTCACATATATCATTGTGAAGATTTTCATCTGAAAGAAAGTTTTTTTGGAACATATGAGGTTGAAATAGTTTACTCTGGGATGTTAAAAATGGTTGCTCTGCTACTCGATGGCGACTCTCTTCTCAGTCATTACATGACATCAGACAATGTAAAGGAAGAAAAACAAGTACTGGATTCCACTTTTTAGTTGCCCCCTCTGGTGGGGAAGATAATTGCTATGTGACAATTTACCCATGTGACAACAAGCACCAGTTTCCCCTATGTAAAAAAGCTGTTTAAATATTTTCAACTGGTCAGCTATTGGTGGTGGAGAGTATCTAGTCATGCATTTTGCCTCCTCCTTTGTCTCTGTTATGCCGTCCGTAGGGATGCTTCATTTTTTCCCTGGTCAAGTACAGACCTCTGACATACAACAAGACGTACAAATATCCTGATTGGGCCGTTGGATTAGGTTGGACTCTGGCCTTGACATCAATGATCTGCATCCCCATGGTTGTTGTCATCAAGATAATCCGATCAGATGGGCCACTAATTGAGGTGTGTGAGATAAGGAGCATATGTGTAGATGTCAGGTTAGTCTTAATCAAATGTTTGCATCCAGACACTCAGATGAATCAAGTGACATTTTAAGTCTCCACTGCAAATATCAGTAAGGCTAAAAAAAAAAAGATCAGTGATGATGTAGTAGGTTGGTAGTAATACTATAGTTGTAGGTATTCCCAAATTAAGGTTGACATTTGCCTTGGAATGTTTTCCTGAAGAAAATGAAAAAAAAGAATAACAAATTTATCAGCAATTGAAATCCATTTTGTGAACACGATGCCCCGACAACATTCTGTAACAATGAAAGCTCTACAGCAGTTTCTTCAATGCATACATGACCTGCATGGCTTGCATTGTATATAGAAAGGTGGTGCGTCAAGATACAAGCTTCTCAGTATGCTCGCAAATCAGAATGCTAGCAAAAATACTTGCAACATTTGCCTCTGTATCTGAGCATTTGATTGAGTTAAAAGCCCAGCTGTGGCTATGTCAGATACTGCAACTGCTACATCCCGTGCTCAGGTTTCGTTACTCCTTCGTAGCGGAGGCATCTCTACGTTCATTTGTGCTTTTCAACGTTTCTTTGTGGCCTCGAGATAACTTCTTTTATGATTTAGCGCTAGACAAATAAAATTGAATTGAATTGAATCACTTGCTGCAACTTAAAACCATGGTTATCACATTACTTTGTCACATTTCTTTCATTTCAGTTCTCTCGCTCCTAATTAATATGTATTCCCACTCAATATTGTTAACTCGCTCTTCTCCTTGCATTCTCCCATTATTTAGAGGATTAAAGCTGTGGCTGCCCCAGTTCGTGGAGATACATTCCAGCCTGCAGCTTTGCGTGGCTCTTCAGAGCTCTCCTACCCACTAGACCCCAACGGGATTAAGGGCCAGCTGAGATGTCCCTCTCATACAATCATAGAGACTACGATGTAAATGAAGGAGGCAGAGGTCCACCAAGAGATTGAGCCATCACCTCCTGCCCTCTCAAAGTACATTCACAAGCTCACGAGTTTTCTGTCTGTTTATCTGTCTGCCTGGTGGAAGAGGGTTTGTAGTTCAAATCTCAAGTAATGCTGAGTACATTTGCTTTTGGTGGCTTCCTTAAGTTCCTTATATCCAATTTTTAGTATTTTTGTGTCCCACTGTGATCTTTTGATAAACTAGTTACTCAAAAAGCACCAGTCAGCTGTTGCTATGTGAGTTGTCAGCTTTGAAAAACTTGTTTAATTGGGGTTAGTCAGAATCAGAAGCAGTGTTTTTCTTCCCCCCACCGTTCTTGACATTGTAGGGTTGATTGTAATAATGAATATTGACTACAGAACAGTGGAGATACAGAAGCTTGTTTTAGCCTGACATCTTCTGCTCTGATGTCTGGTCTTAGGTCAAGGCTCCCTACTGCTGAGCGGAAAGATCAACATGAGGCAGGAACAGCTTTATTATGAGAGTTGCTGCATTTTTACCCTACGTTGAGACAAATAATCTGCTGAGTGACATCTTAAGACCAGCCAAAAGAGAGGAAGGACAGAACCCCACTCTTAACGTTTCTTTGAAACAGGGTATGAAAAGTGGCCGATCAGTACTTTTTTGGTTAACTATCAATAACATTAGGGAAATTCCAAAACAAGGAAGAATGGTGTTAATCCCTCTTTGAGGGGACCAAATTCAGTCCCAGCCACGGGCAACCGTCACAAAATAGACAATCAAATGAATCTATCAAATGAATTATAAATCAAAACTGAACTGCCTCCTGAACTGCCTCTCTTTAAGATCCAAATAAAGTCAAAAGTTTGTTTTCTTATTTGTTTCTCATCTCTTTTCAATGCTCTGAGCATTTTATTTAAGTGACTGAACTGAACATTTGTCTGTGTCATCAGTGCACAAAATAACCTGGAGGAGCTTTAGAGTAACAAATAAGGACCATTACACAGACAAAAAAAGGCCAAACCAACTCCTCCATTCACATTAGCATTCACCTGCGGTGTTTCTTTTTAGTTTGAGGGGGGTTGGCTTCAAATTGTGTTCGAAAAAGTAGAGCTGGCTGTGTGTGCAGCAAAAGTTGACTGAGGGATAAAACATAACACTGTCCGAGGAAACACCCTGGTGATACCATCACGTGCCAGGAACCAAAGTTACCTTTTGACAAAAAACTATCTAGCAATGCCCAGTGGAACTGGGCCCAGGAAGGGTATCTGAGAGCATTTGAAGAGTGAAGGTGGAGCCCTTGATTATGTGGCTGTATCATTGTGAAAAGTAATAGCTAACCTGTGTGTATCTCTCTAATTTTCAGTCCTGGACCAATTTACAGTACAGGTGTGGCAGCATTAAGTGCTGTGCACTGTTTTGAATTTGACTGATTTCCCATAAACCATAATTTTTATCATTATTTTTTCCTCTCTCAAGTATCTACATTTTTTCATCAACTCTTAAATGTTATTGATACTTACATATGATATTTGCAGAGCTCGAATAATTAGTAGGAGATACAATATTGTCCTTGGTCGGTTGAAATTATTTAGCAGCTCTATGGGTCATTTCCAATAGAGTGGCTGCAATGTTAGCGTTCCTACCCTCAGCATAAATCACAAAAGTGTCTTTAAAACAGTTCATAGATGAATCAGCACACCCTTACAATCTCTATGAATAAGCCATCGAACAAATGTGACGTGTTTATCTGAGCATATTAGTGATAGTATGGTCACACACATAGTGCTTTAGCCAATAGTTTTACAGTCACTGGCTTTGTTAGTTGCTTACTGTCACATTTAGTCAAAGTGATGTCAGTTTGCCACCGTGAATTGTTGCTCACTGTAAAGTCTAATAGATGGTAGTAGACCTCAATCAGTTTGTTATGTAAGTATGCTATATATAGTATACTTACATAGCATAGCATAAGTATGCTATTTATAGCATAGTTACATAACAAACTGATCGTATCAAACAAATCTAGTATTTGAACTGAGCACTTTGGAAAAGCTCCACAAAAATACCAACAACTCTACGATGACATAGTTTTGAAAACGCCATCGGATCAAGTGGTTGGTCCCTGTCATTCCCAGTCTTGTAAATGACCTCTTGCTTACTAATCATCTATCCATTGTGGTTCACTAATTTGCAATTGGGTTGTATGCATACATCCAAATACACAAATCTCCCTTTCTCTGGATATGATGCTCAGCTCAGAGTGGGCAATGCTGTGGCTGCTCAGCATGGAGATGTAGTCTCTACATTTGGCCCTTAGCCTGAGGCTACAGCAACATGACAAGCAGGCTTTCTCTTAAGATGCAGAAGCCAACTCAGCTTGACCACTCAATGTGAGGTAGCATCCGCGCATATTGCACATAGATGATGCTAACCCTGCTAGAGATGCAAACCGCCATACTTAAGAAACTTGTCAGATGGCTCAAGACCATATTTTGATCACTGACAAAGATAGACGAGTTTGCTTTGTAGCTTGGCTCCCTGTGTCACAATGGCATTGTACAGTGATTACAGTAGTGTTAATGCCTGACTGACTGTAGAAAGAGTTTACCTGAACCAGCTCACAAGCTTATGTTCATACTACATACAAAAGTGGCCCAGATCATACAACATTGTATATCCGACCCACCTGTTTTTTTCTCTTATCGTAGCCTGAACAAAACAAACCCATGCCACTTTCCTATGTGGTCAGAAATAGGATATGTATCCATTCTTTTTCAAAGTGACCTCAGTCTGAACTGTTTGAGGCACCTTTAATCGACCTCCTCATCACTGAATTTAGGGAACAGAGCAAGATTAGAGCAAACGTGTTCTGACACATGTAGCATTCACACTTTCTAATGGAAACGCCACACGCTCCCTGTGACATCATGTTTTCCTCTGTACACTTTTATGACTGACTGGTCACATGGTTGATTATGTTTCAATTTTAATGTGAACAAACACAGCAAAATCTCAAAACATTAACTTTTTGGAAAAATTTTTTTGGTTAAATTAAAATTCACACATTTATTTGATACCTTTTTATCTGCAGCTGATCACTACTTCTCTCTTGCATTCCTTTTCTTTCTTTTTCAAAAGATAAGTGAATTATCATTTCAATACATTTCATTAATTTGTCACAGCAATCTTCAGCTCGGGAGCCTCACTGTCATGTTCCAGCTATTATTAGCTGTATGACATTAGTGGTTTGTCACTAATCGTGTCTGGAAATTGCCTCTCTGCATTTGATCCAGGTTAATCATTTGAGCCATAGTGGGTTAGTTCTTCATAGTTCTTTCTGTCTTTCTTTCTTTGTCTTTTTCTTTCTTTCTTTCTTTCTTTCTTTCTTTCTTTCTTTCGTTTAGTTTTTCATTTCAAATTTTTGTTCAGCTGCTCTCAAGTCTTATTGGTTATTTCAACTGCCATGTCCATTTCATAACCATTTAAGCCAAGTTTCCTGACGATCTCAGAAGTAATAAAGCCGACATATGACAAAAACAGTTGCATATTATGGGGTATAAACATCAAACCCATTGCCAACAGACCAAGGAACATCGCCTCAGCTTGAATGTTTGAATTTCTATGTGTTTAGGTGGCTGTATGTTTTATTTCTGTCGTTATAAATTTTCAGGTCACTTCCATTTCAACATTTGACTTTTATTGCATTGTTGAACCTTTTTCATTGGAACATCACATACAATCTTGTACCTGTATGACCTTGAAAGGTGAAGTGAGGGCATGTGCAATACTTTGTAGAAAATGCTCTTTTCATATTGTATACCAAGAAGTGGTACATTTTGATGTTTTGTAGGCCAAGTGTTCTAAGAATTGATCTTTTCAGGATACTCATTAAAGACTGTGATGTGGGGGAGGGGCTGTGTGTATTTACTGGAATGCTCAAATAGTATGCATCTATCTTTCTTTCTATTTGTACTGGAGAGGACAAAACTGAAGACAACTCAGCTCTGCAGAAGGCTATACTTTTTCTTTCACTTTCGTGTCCTGCTACCTCGCCACACCAGCTTCGGACACAGGAGTAGGGAGTCCGTGACCTTCTCCGCCCGTAATTGTCCGTGAGTCGTCGGAGGGCTGCGCTCCGTGCGCTCCCGACGCTCATAGAAAAGAGAGACAGAGACAGAGAGAGAGACAGAGAGAGAGAGAGAGAGAGAGAGAGAGAGAGAGAGAGAGAGAGAGAGAGAGAGAGAGAGAGAGAGAGAGAGAGAGAGAGACACTTGCGGGTCATGATGGCGGAGCGCTTACAGCCGCCCCGTCACACAGAGAGACAGCAACACCAGCAATCAATGTCCTCGTCTGAGTAATATGCAATGTT
>OMPJ01028113.1:0-24078 GCA_900312935.1 Carapus acus
TCGGTCACTTCTATTACTTTTTCACCAGCTTTTTCTGCCTGTAGTGACGTCACCACAGTCGCTCTGCAAGTGAGACACACGCAGGTTTCTTTCACAGATGTAAAAAAGAACCCCTCCTCCCTTTCGTTGTGAAAGTGATGAGTTTTCTTTCATTTTCCTGCCATGCTTTATAACCTGTATTGAGCGCCCATCTTCGCTGCTTCCCCGCTAGCTTTCCCTCCACTCGCACTGCGCACAATACTGATCATTGAACTGGAGTAGGTCAAACTTCACCCAAACTTATCTAAACCTCATGAATAATGAACACATTTAAGAATATTGTCATTCTAAAATGTCGGTGTGATTTAAAAAAAAAAATAGCAACAGAATAAAATAAAATTTTAGATGCAGCTCACTGGTGAGTGGTGCTATTTTTAGAGAACGCCTGCGGGCGCCTCATGTGGTCATTGCGGGCGACCTAGCGCCCGCGGGCACCGTGTTGGTGACCCCTGCTCTAGACCATGGGCCTCAAACTTGCAGCACGTGGACCAAAAGCGGCCCGCATTGTTGTTTACTGTGGCCCGTGAGCGCACATTACATGCCACCCGCGACCGTTCCTACTCACACACAGGCCCACACAGGCCCACACAGGCCCTCACAGACCCTCACAGGCACACACAGGCACACACAGGCACACACGCATTTCCCCATTTATTACCTTCAGCAACAACCCAATTCTTAGTGGCCTCTAACCACTTTCGTTTTTCCTTATTGGCCTCAAACCACTTTTCTTTTTCTTAGTGGACTCCCACCACTTTTCTTATTCTTTAGTGGCCTCTAATCACTTTTCTTTCTGCACACTTGATATCACAAAGCAGCATAACAAAAAAAATTGTACTCACTTACAGATCGTCTGAGAATCTCTCAAGATGACCCGTTCGGATCCCATCAATCCAGCGCTGTCAAGGAGGGCACGTTCTAACCACCGGCCTGTCGAAGAATTCACCACCCAGGTCTTATGTCGGACAGTGCAGACTGGTCCGGCCATGCACAGGCTTTAATGGATGTGTTGGGATCCGGGTCACAACACCAATATTACGTCAGGTTCAAATTGTGACATACAGGTTGTAAAAGGACGAGATCTCCGACTTTTTGTGCTTTGCAAAGGAAAGAGCAGTGTCACAGAGCATTCGTCGGTCACTCCTGTACTCTCTGACGTTTCTATATTTGCATCTCCTTTTTATTGAATAAGCATGATCAGCATAGTGAATGCAAGCAATTTCATTGGTCAACATGAAACAGGAACTCCATTGGCACGGGTGGAGAGGTTTTTCTCCCCTCCCTACGGTCTCCTTATCTTCCGTGTGTGTATAGTGTGGACGGTGATCTACAAACAGAGCGGGGCCTCTGCAACTAGTGTTATCAGTGATTTACTACTAGCAGTGTGGAGTCTAACACAAAAAGTGAAGAAAGAGAGAAACAAAAAGTGAATAAATGATAAGTATTTAATTTTCCCAACAGTAGGTAGGAAGGTAGGTAGATACTCTGTTGATCTTGCTATCCAGGAAATTAAAGAAAATTAAATGGGAAGCACTTGATTACTGGAAATCAAAATATTGGGACAACCAGCGAAACCATCATACAAATCTCTTGCATCTGTCTCAACAGTTTTTCTGCACTCCAGCCACATCTGTCCCTTGTGAGGACAAGTTCTCTTACAGTAACTATAGAGGCAGCCCTCTAAACCACCGCTCCCCAACAACTTCCTCAGCAACACCAGATCCCTGTTCGATGAACTGAGCCTACAGCTGCATTCTGCAGCTTTCTCATTTGTACCTTTTTGAATGCACCATAACTCAGCTCATACTTTCATTACACAATGTGAAATGTTGTAATGACAATAAAAATTCCAGATTCCTCTCCAAAGCGGGAGAGCTTGCATCCAAAATGCACAATTGTCTTAAACCCACCTACTGTGGAAATACTGTTTTTTCAGGGGGGGTTTGGAAATTGGAAAGAAGTCCTACTGCCTCCAAAACAAATCCATTAGCACCATGACAATCTCAACACTTTCAGTTAGTTAATTGTCTGACTGTGCATCTTCAAATTAAAGATACTTAAAACTTGGATGGAAATGTAAAAATCACAAAAAAATAAAGTCATTGTACATGCTAGGTCACAGGACATCCTTTGTCCCCAGAGCAATTAGATTGTTAAACATCTCATGAATGCACTTTTAACTCCAATTTTTAACATTCTGATTGGTAGCATGTGTGACAAGACGGTTGAAGCTCACTTTGGATGAATGAAGTCCTATCTATCCATCCATCCATCCATCTACAGTATCTGTCTATCTATCTGTCTATGCTGGGATCAGCAACCCGTGGCTCCGGAGCCGCATGCGGCTCTTTAGCACCGGGGGGGTATAAATTTTTGTTTTAATATGGTTGTTCTGGAAGGATAAATATGACACATGTATTCTTGACGTTTTCAAATGCTGTAAAGATGTGTAGAATGAATATTAGATTCATTAATTAGGCTTACATAAGGATTTTTATTTTCTGCGGCTCCAGACAGATTTGTGTTTTGCTTTTTTGGTCCACTTTGGCTCTTTCAACATTTTGGGTTGTCGACCCCTGGTCTATAGAATCAGTATGTCAGTCAGTAGTCTCTTAACCATGTTGCAAACAACGATTGTTATAATTCTGCAGGTGTAAATACAGAGTGACTCTGCGAAACAATATCAATACAGTACCAATACAGATTACGCAATTGTCCTGATACATTTCTGAAGGCTTCATCTACCCATCACTGGTAGATGTCACTATGACATATCATCTGCACGTTTCCATTAGGACTGTCCTAATTTTTTCTGTGTGGATTTCAGACTTAAAACTTGATTCTGGGTTTAAGACAACTTGATTTGTCATCCGTATCCACCCACTTCTATCCTTTGAATCATCAACTGAGACACTAGCTACCCAGATGTCTTACAATAGGTCAATGAGCGCCATCTGCAGTCTAATTCTATTCTTACTACCTGCCAGCTCCATCTCCGACATCCTCTGTGCAATATATCTCTCTACGGCACATGGCAAAACATTCTTGCCTTTTGACCTCCACACTGAACTCTGCTATTCCTCCGATATGCTCATTTCTAACCCTGCCCAATTCTGTTACTCCCAAAGACACTCTCCTCCATCCATGCCACCATGCCTAAACTCTGTTCTTCCCCTCTCTTCTGCACTCTCCATTACTTTGGCTGACCCTAATTATTTCAAGTCATCCTTCCTCTACACCTTGCAACTTCAACTGTACACCTGGCTCACGCTCATTCCTCCACCTCAGGAGTTTAACACTTGATTTCCACTGCTCCGACAAGCAAAATTTACTTCCCTCCTTTAAGGCAGGTTAACATATCGTTGCCGCTGCCAAAGCACAGGACGTGAATTCTAGTGAGTTGTCTAAGTGCTAGAATATCGAATCAACAGCAATCAAAATTTCTCTGACAAACAACGAGCCACACAAATATCCACCTATGCAAACTGCTGGCTGTAATTGGCATTAGTCGCGGAAGATACAATTACATCCTATTAGCGTGAGCTAGCGATCCACAAACTGTTTCATTAACCTGTGAATCTTCGTAAAACTCACCAATGAGGTCACGTAAGCACGAAAACGAGAGAGGAAATGTCAGTAACATCATAACGAAAATCGCTGTTACTTCAATGGACCGGTACAGCAATACAACCCACAGCTTCTTGTTCAGTCTCCTTTCGCCAAGTATGTTTGCCCCTCCAAGTTAGCGTTAAGCTAAAAACACCGGCTATGTATGACGTCTAGAGCGAAGAGACTGACAGCTACTCCTCCCCTTGGATGTTTAAGTTCGAAGTGCACGTGTACAATCTGTCTGCCTACTGGTAGAAGAGGACGCTCAACATTTGATCAAAAAGACGACATAGTAAAATTGTAAATGGTTCAATTGGTGGATAAATTTACGAGGGAATGGTTCACTTCCGCAAACCTTAACTTCCGGGGTTTCTGTGAGCGAGTACGTGCCTGGAGCGGTTCGTGGATTTCCAGGGTTTTCTACCCCATCAATCCCACCATTGATCTTACTAAAATGCTAGATTGATTATGATAAATTATTATCCAGGTGTACAGAACAAATAATTATGATCAAATATTAACAACATATCAACAAACAAAACTTAAATGATTGAAAACTACTGCCACCACGACTGAACTAATACTTTGATTTTTTTGTACTTGCGTCTTCAGGTACACTTGCAGTGTGATTCGGATACATTTATGTATAGTTACTGTGTTAGAGATGAAAAATCGTTTGATCAACAACGAGAAAACCAAAACATGTCGTAAGAACTAAATATATTTAGGGGCAGCGGTATGAAATAATGAGATCTTTACATTCGATGGGGCCATGGACTTGCTTGACAGCGAGAAATGAAGAGCAAGCCATGAGCCCATGCCATTTCCATTTCCCCTCAGTGAAACACTGTAACTCGTGCCACCTAGCGGATGCAAATGCCTACTGTACGTGTTTTGAGTGAGAGTTGGTGCTACATTCAATTTCTGTGCAAAGTTATCTCCACCATATGTTGATTTATCAGATCACATAATGTAGACACATGCAGAAAAGTAGCAATGTGTTGTCGAGGAAAGGCTGTCGCAGTCATAGTTTGACTATGAAGAGCACGCATGACAGGTGGCACCAAAGAGAAATTTTAATGGGCAACACCGCCCCCTATATGTACTCGGAAAGACAAGCGCACCGATGACGTCACTCGCACAGTTGGCATGGCGGCTTTGAGAGGGAAGCTGCCTGTGCAATCTATCTAAAATCTTTCGACAGTTTGTACCTCGAAATGGAGAAAAATGAGAACCCACTTCGAGACACTGAAGGAAGCTCTTTGTGCATCACCATCGCAGGAGAAATGGAAGACGTGCCGGTGGTTGATGGATTGAAAGGGACAGGCGAGAAATGTAAGAATAGTGAGGCTCCGCTCAGTAGTTTGGTCAACGTTAGTTGTTATAACACCAGCAAAAATGTTACGGATCCCATCGCCGACCTTGTCATTGCAGGTCCTGGGGAGTCCGGTAGGCCAGAAGTGCAAGAGAGCCTTCCCGTGCAGGGGGATTCGAGGGCAGATACCGAAGCTAGCGGATCTCTTCATGGAGACCAGATCAGTAACGGGATGGAGCCTGAGTCGGTACGGGTTGCGGGTGATAGCGAGGGTGGTGCCTCAAAGTTAGTAAACAAGAAAAACGACGACACGGCCTCGTCTCCAACACCAGGGCGCGGTGGCCGAAGCACAGATCCATACGCTGAGGTTTTGGGTTGTGATGAAAATGAACCATCGAAACTTGCGAAACCGATCCACGTATGTTCGGAAATTGTAATCACGACCCACGTCAAATCGGATTCGCCCGGCGATCACGCCGTATCCGAAGGACCGGCAAGTGGGAGTGACCCCGATCAAAGCATCGGTGGAGAATCCCGTAGTTTAGTGTCACTGGAATCCTTCACCAATCTCAACTCCTGTCCAAGCTCCGACTTGAATAGCGAGGGTTTGGAAGACAGAGGGCTTGCTCTGGCGCTGCAGAACGAATACGCTGCTGATGGGACGAAGATATCGAGTTGTAAGGACCGAGCCGCTGGCCAATCGATATACCACATCAAGTGGATCAAATGGAGGGAGGAAAACACGCCAATCATCACTCAGAACGAGAATGGCCCGTGTCCATTATTGGCCATTATGAATGTTCTTCTACTTGCATGGAAGGTAACACAAATCAAATGCAATCTTATTCAGTGCACATCGTCCAAATCTAGGCAAAGCATGCATTTTAACGGAACAACCTCTAACCAATGAGGTTGGCACGTTAATTAATGCTCCAGCTACCTCAAGTATTGACTCATCTGTTGTGCTGCAGTTAAGGAGTACCACTTTGTCACTTTTTGTATCTGTGATAATTAGATACCTACTGTAATCAACACCCCTGAGATACATTAGCAGATACAAATGCCTTGGATTTCTCTAGCTCATGAATGTTTATCTAACATAGTAGTCAGGTTTCTGTTCATGTATGAAAAACAAACATGCTCATGCCTCTGAAGTCGCTCCCAACTTCCTCTATACAGTATATGAACTCATCATGAGCAGACAATTATGGCTTATGCCAAGTAGGGTCTACACTGGGTATTAATTTCAGTGTAATAACACAGCTGGCATACCATATTTTGAATTGACTTTGCTTTCAATCCCACACAAGTTTGTTTGATTCTTTATCTGATGACAAAGCTTCACTTGTTTTAATGTTGGCATTTGTACTACATTATGTTGTTTTTTTTTTTTTACACTTCCTCTTACTATAACTGTGAAGACTGAGGCTTTCCACTTAACTTTAAAGACAGTTAGTACTTCTTTTCCAACATGCCATGCAATTTACTGATGATTCTGTTGCAGGTTAAGATGCCACCAATGATGGAAATTATAACTGCTGAGCAACTTATGGAATATCTTGGTGAGTATTGTGAATGGAGATGCATGCATTTTAGTCATCAACAGAGAAATTATGCCATATGGTTGCATAGGTCTAGGCCACCTTTTCTATTTTCATCGCGCAGATTGTTGTAGAAACAAATGACACATCCGTTGGCTCAATACCTTCAGTGAAGACAAGTGATTGAGCCAAAATAGCTGTTTTTCCTGTGGTTGTTGCTTGCTGATGCCAACTAGAAGACAGCTTTTCTTTCAAACAGCTTCACTCTATCAGCAGCTGTTCGCAATAAGAATTGGCATCATACAGATGTAAAAATGTCATGTAGATGAGAGTGAATTATAGAATTACTTATAGTTGTTCAATGATGATAAAGATGGCAAATCAAAGAAACAAAGAGGTCACATTTGATTGTGCCATCAGATATTCTATGGATTACGGTCCACAAAAACTCAAATCGCAGGGTTTTCTTGGCTCATCAGCCTTTACAACTGACATAGTTGTATCCTACTGGCCACTGCACTGCTGCATCTGCAGCATTGGGCGTAGTTGGAGAATCCTGGACACTTACATATTGGTTGTGAGGTAATTCCATGACAGTTGAAATAGATAAGTGACAGATAGATCAGTGTTTGATGGTTTTACCCTTAGAGGCTGTGGTGGAGTGAGCCAGTTGTTAACAACCAAAAACAGCATCAAGTGTTCCCTATCTCCAGTGTTTCCCCTCTTTTTTTTTGCCTACCAGCCATTCGCATTGAAGCACTTAATAGGGCAAAAGTGTTTGCTTTTGGCCTCAGTTTAAAAGCATTAAATACTGCTAGCTGCTTTTTCAAATAACACGACTCAACCACATCAAAAGAGAAGTGTGGAGGACATAACAATGGCCACATAGGAGGTTGTGTTCATCCACAGGCTTTCTCCCACTCAGCCCTCCTCCGTCTGTGCTGTAATGTAGTGACCGACATGAAAAATTACTATTTGTCCTAGTGTCAGTGTAATGCCCTTGAATACAGGTAGAAGTACTCACAAGAGTGATAAGAGTATCACTTTTGTCAAGTGAAGTCAATGTAATTTGTATAGCGCCAAATCGAAACAGAAGTTATCATAAGGTGCTTTACAAAATGGACCAGGTAGTGCTCCTCAACATATGAACAGTCAAGGTCTACGAGATAGACACACAGAGACCCAACATATCCCCCGTTAGCAACTGTAGAGAGGAAAAACTTCCATTATAGGGAAGAAACCTTGGGCAGGCCAGGCTGCAGGTGGGCGTCCAACTGCCTTTATGGGTTAGGTTGAAAGAGAGAGGAAAGGAGAGAGAGACAGAGAGAGATAGAGACAGGTGTAGGGATGCACAGGTGTAGTGATGCATTGCTATGATTAACAACTTTTCCTCATTAGCATTGTTAACTGCAATGAGGACAAGACTGCAATTTCCCCTGATACGCAGAAATAGGAAATCATATGAATTATATGATAGAAGATAGAATTATATGATATGATTATATACACTGTGGTAGGCCACACAGTGTCATTTAGCATCATTTTTGATTGGTGGCATGCCATTACATTTTTCCAATGTTAAAATGAGCCGTACCTGTAGAAAAACATGAAAAACATTGATGTTAAAACTTGTGTAATCCCTTCTGTGTACATAAATGAAGTATCACATTTTTAAATGGAACCACCCAAGGGTCCTCACAGCTAAATCACATGCATCTATCTAAATCTGTCATTGAAATATTGTGAGGTTGTTATAAATCTGCCTGAAATTACTGCTACATCACATTCCCCAACATTCTCAGGGCAGGAGGACATGACCATATGAAGAAGTGGGTAGAGAGGCCAAAAAATGTACAAAATCAAGTCGTCAATTTTATTTGTATAGCACCAAATCACAACTGAGGTCATCTCAAGGCGCTTTCCAGGATGGAGCCAGAAGAGCTCCTCAAAATGTTAACACTCAAAGTCTGTAAGATCAACACAGAGACCCAACATATCCCCCATTAGCAACAAGGGTGAGGAAAAAGTTCCTTTCAACAGAAGAAACTTCAGGCAGGCCAGACTGCAGGTGGGCGACCAACTGCCTTGACTGGTTGGTTTGAAAGAGAAAGGGAGGGAGAGAGAGAGACAGAGAGAGAGAGGCAGAAACAGAGACAAGTGTAGGGATGCACAGCAGCAGGTGTACAGCATGCCGATCAGGAGCAAGACCTGGATATTTGGGGGTCCGTCATCACTGGTCGTGTTCTTGCTGCCAGCTGCGGGTTAATAAAGCACAAGACTCAGGGGAAGAAGCCCAATTAGTAACATAACCCAATTAGTAACATTAGTAGTCAAGTAAGAGTAGTTTCAATTCAAAATATTAGTGCTGAAGTGAAAGGAAAAATAGTCAACCTGTAAGTTTCTTGAGTAAGAGCAACAAAGCGCTTGGTTTAAACAGTCCTTACGTAGTGAGTAACTGTTCAGGAATCTTTATCGTCATCACAACAATTCACATTGTGTAATGAAAATACAATGGGTGCTGGAGTTCCGGCGCAAGTTCAAGTACATGATTACAAGGGATTTAAAAGGCACATAAAGGAAACCAGCAGAATCCGGCCATGGCCTCAGTTCATTGATCAGGGATCCGGCGTTGGTGAGGAAGATGTTGGGGAGTGGTGGTTTATAAGGCTGCATCTGTAGCCTCGCTAGCACTAGCATAGCCGTGTGTGTCCGTGGCATGCTAGTGCGCCGGCCCCTGCAGCCTCGCTCTTGCTTCCTCTCCACTCGCCGTCTCCGTCGCCAGGGAGCCGGGACTCCTCGCCATGTCTGCTGAGGCCTATGTTATCAGAAAGACAACAATAATCCTGCCAAATTTTTTTCAAACAGTGGATCCCCGAGATACGAAGGCCCCACCGTAAGAAAAACTCATTTTACGAAACGTCAAGAATTTTCCGACTCATGATACGAAAAATGACTCACGATGCAAAACGAAACGAGATCGCAGTCAGCAAAAATTTTAGAATTAGCATGCCGCTGCACTTGTGTTCGATTGTATACTCCATGATGCTGCATTCAAGGCTACTCGTAACTCGTAATTTTCCAGTTAAAAGTGGGCGGGGCTACAGCCAAAACCATGAACTCACGACTTTGAACACGATTGTGCTCTAGTACTCCAACCTCCGCGTTCAACGTCATGCAGTGGTTTTTTTGTACTCAAAAATGATGAACCAATAGCAAATGGTGGTACCTGGAACGGTTTGAAGTCGTGACTCATGAATCTCAAACTCGAAAGTTACCAGTTACGAGTCACCTCGACCGTGGCACAAGATTCTGCCCTCCCATTGGTTATCTCCTCTGGTGCGAGTCACCTCCATATATCCTGCTCTGCTATTGGTCCGCATCTCTCGCACTGTGTGCCTGCCGGCATCATTCGGCCAGTTCGTTCTGACGCGCTAATATCCACTTTATTTACAGGTGTTGAAGGTTTAGTTAGGTTTATTCAACAATATATCATTCTTGTTTTACTGTTATTATTAAATTTAAAGTGTTTTTATCTGAGGGCCTGGCATGAATTAGCTATTTTACATATAAAACTTGACTCAAACTACAAAAGAATCATTATACGAAGGCTACTCCGGAGGGAATTAATGTCGTATCCTGAGGTATCACTGTAATAGGTAAACGCACAAAAAACACAAACAGCAACAAGTTACTGGAGGAGGACGTGCATTTTCTATCGCTGTAATTCTCTGGCAAAAATTTTATGTAATGTGTGGGGGAAAAATTTTGATTAACAAATCCTAATCAAGTAACAGTAAATTGTTAAATGCCGTGAAACAGCTTGTGGGAGTTGATCGTTTTTCATTAAGTAACTGAAGCAAATGTTACAGAGCAAATGTAGTTCATCTCTACCCACCTCTGATGATATCTGACTGCTACATTTTGTAGCACAAAATATAGACCCACCTTTCAAGCAAAATTATATCTTGGTACATCACACTAAGCTTTTTGCAAGGCTGATAAAAGTTAGCTGGTTCAGGTCAGATATTAGGTAGTGTCAGTTGATTCAGTGACAATCAAGAAGCCTTGTTATGGCACAGAAAATTGTGTTTTTCACTCACACCTGAAGTCTGTATTCAAGGTGGTCCTTGCTTAACCAGTCGAACGAAGTAAAAGCAGAAAACATATTCAGAAGATACCAGCTGTTTTAGGATTTTGGAGCTTCTTCTTTAACGACCAGTGCAGCCTATTGCTATTGTCTGTAGTTTTTGGATCTTTAATTGGTAATGGACATTATGCAAGGCTTCACCAACTTCAGTAAAACATACCATAATACTGTCCAATTTTTCGAATCCCAGAATCTTGGCTTGGATTTTTGCAATATGATACAGTATGTAGGTAAGACCTTTTAAAGTGTTATCACAGGCAGTTGGTATTTTATACCTGAAATTAAGTTGGTCATATTGAATACAATGCTCTTATTGTCATTGTGCAGCACAACAAAAGAATCATGACAAAATCACATTAAGGGTTTTGTCGTAAAGATTTGCCTTTTCTTTGTTTTCATGGGTTGATAGTGTGGGCTACGTGTCCATTCCACATCCCAAAATCCCAAATCTTTTACCTTAAGAGGTTACCTTAACTTAATCCTGTGACCATTTTAAGACCACCTTTAACTATCAGGGTAATTACTTTATCTGTGAAATCATTTTGATGACCGTAAGCACTTGGGGATAGTTGTTGTGTTAAGCTGACAAGTGCGCACTAAACATGCCATTGTTCCACCTACAGGAGACTACATCCTTGAAACAAAACCCAAAGAGATTTCAGAGGCTCAGCGGCTCAACTATGAACAGGTACAAAATGTATTGTCATGGTTTAATTTGAGTCAGAACCAGAATTATTTGTCCAGTTTCTGAATAGACAGGGATTTTTTGTAGCTGTAAATAGTGTAGTGCAAAATACAGTGCATGGTGCAGTTTGTCTGGGAGCGTGTGTTTGCATATAAATGTGTGCTGCTGTCAAACCATTGTAATTCAAGTTATCTTCGTCAAAGGTGTCTACCAGTGTCTGTGATTCTTGGTTTCTAGAATTGTGAGAGGAAGTGTCTGAGAAAGTCAGGCTCTGATTTGATCTCTGTCGTCATCAATATATGTAGCCGATTATTGCTATCCAAGAAAACCACAAATTGAAGTCACATGTGGCACACATGCAATCAAAATGTGCAACTTTTTTTGCCAATTTTTACATGCAGTGTTGTCATTGTGTATTCTTTGAAATTCAATGATTAGGAATTTGGTATCAGGTTTATTGTGAATCACATGAAACAGCTACAGTATTTATCTTTCAACTGATTCAAGGGTTATGTACTTTCTCCGTCTGAGGGAACAGGCTCTCTCAGTGCAGACAAATAGCAGCAAAAGGTTCAAGATGTATTGCCTAGGGCTCCTGCTGATATGGAGAGGCAAATGGAGTAAGATAGAGGCGAGAGAGATGAAGCTGCAGTTCTTGCCTCAGCTCACATGCTTCCTCGCTCTTTTCCCTTCTATCTCCACTTACCTTTTCCTCCACCTTCTCCACTGCAATACCATCTGGCAATGAAGTAGCTTATATGTGAGTGATATCAAGCTTATCCATTTCCCTTTTAGAAAAGCGTTTTTGTTTCAATGTGCGTTACTATTGGGAGCTAGCATAGTGGTTTAATCTCAGCAAGCTCTGTTGTCTCTGGAAGCCCTCAAGTGTGCCTTCCAGTGTGTTTACATATACTGTACTAGAGATGGCAGATTACTCTTAGCAAGAGTAAAGCATTATTCACTTAAAGATATCAGATGGTGAGGGAAAGGTGCAGGATTTTGTATCCTTTGTGACATTTGGTCGGGTTTTAACCCAGACATCCCTTCTATTGTATTTGGAACCATGCACTGCCCAGCATCTGAAAAGGGCCCTCAAGGACAATTTGCATGATTTAACCTGGACACATACAGCATGATGCAAGAGTAGACAAAAAAAGAGACAAAAAAAGAGATGCCATATCGATGCAGATCTGTCAGTGATCATTGAGATAATACATCAGGGCAGCATGTAGAAAATATGCCTTTTTCTGAGCATCAGTAACCACATGGTTATTAAGGTTGTTACAGCAGAATCTGGCTCTCACTTTCACATTGCTATCACAAATTGCTGGTATAGGAAGTAATCAGGGTTTATCTCCTCCTGATTAATTTTTTCGTTGCTCAACTTCATTAATCCTTTGTGGGAAAATTGGCTGTCTGCATTCACATGATTTCAATTAAATTCTATTTTATTTCATTTGTACAGCACTAGATCATAACATTTAGGTATTTCAAGGTGCTTTCCAAGATGGAGCAGGTAGAGCTCCTCAACATTTAAACATTCAGACTCTTTAACATTTACATACCAAGACCCAACATTTTTTCCATCAGTAAGCACTTGGCACCATAGGCAAGGAAAACTCCCAATTAAACGAAAGAAACCTCGGGCAGACCCAGACTGCAGGTGGGCATGAGTGAGGGAGAGAGACAGAGGCAGAGACAGAGACAGAGACAGAGACAGGTGCACAACAATAATCAGCAATAGTGACCAGGTAGATTGAATTTGGCATGCATAAAGAATATCTAGATATGTCCGAATCTAACCACAGCATGCCGATCAGGAGCAGGACCCGGATGTTTGGCAGTCCGTCATCACGTGTTGCAGCTGTGCTCTGCGGATTGATAAAGCAAATACTATAAGGAAGAGGTCGATTTAGTACCATGCATTAAAGAGACATGAATGCAGGTGAGAGAGAGGAAGAGAAGAGAGGAAGGAGCTCAGTATACCAAGTGAAATCCCCCGTTAGTCTAATTCTAGCAGCCTAGCTTGAACATACTATAAATTTTACCAAACGGGAAAGGTTTTTTTTTCTTTAGTTTACTCTTGAAAGTAGTTAGGGTGTCGGCCCCTCAGACAAAAACTGGGTGATAGTTCCTCAGGAGAGGATCCTGATAGTTGAAGGCCCTGCCTCCCATTGTATACTTACAGATTGTAGGAATCAGAAATAACCTCGCATTCTGGGATCACAGAGGTTCTGGGTGGATGATAACACTGGTCAACAACAGATTTGTTATTTAAGTTTTTTTTTGCCGATTTAGGATAAAAATTGATGTACTGTATCCAAAAATGACATTGGTTTTGCTCAATCAGGTCAACTTTCTAAGAACTAAGCTACATATTTGTTTTTTTAACGTTTTTTGTTTACAAATACAGGTATTTTCACATCATATGATGCAAAATTCTTTTATATTTCTTGCTATTAAGGAATTCTGAAGATTTTGCATCTGCCAATTTATGACTATGTTTTTCTCATATTACATTTGCAATATCTTGCAGAAATACATATTCTGACATATTTTGACATATTCTGCTTCATCTGCGGTGACTACACCACTGCTTTTAACAGGAATCTACTCGCAAGTTTCACAGAGCATGCCTACCATGCTTCATTTGGTATTAAACTTGACCACGATAAAGCTTGGGCGCCACATATGTTATGCAAGTCATTTACAGAGTATCTGCGTTAGTGGACCAAAGGCAAGAGAGGAGAAGGAGCGAAGATACACTTTATTAATCCCCTAGAGGGGAAATTGCAAAGTTTTAACTCATACAAATGCACACATGGAAGTATGCACACCATGTCATGCATTAATTGTGGGCCCCAAGAGTGAGGGGTCTGGTGGTCCTCGATTTGATTGTCCTATAACGCCTGCCTAAAGGCAGACGTTCAAACAGTCTGTGAGCCAGGTGTGACAGGTCCTGGAGAATCCTTTTTGCATTTCTCCTGCAGTGAGAACTGTAGAGTTCTTGCAGGAAGAGGAGAGGGCTGCCAATAATTCTCTGGGCGGTCTGGATGACCCTCTGGAGTTTCTTCCTGTCCGCTACTGTGCTGTTGGAGAACCTTGCACAGAGGCAGTAGGTGAGGATGCTCTCTACCGTGCAGCGATAGAGGGATTTCAGAAGTTTCTCAAAGATGTAATATCCCCTGAAAACCCTCAGGAAATAGAGCCTCTTCTGAGCCTTCTTCACCAGTCCAGTAGTGTGAGGTCCCTAAGTCAGATCCTCCCTGATGTTGACTACCAAGAATCGGAAATCAGAGACCCTCTGCACACAGTTCCCATCAATCCTGAAATCAACAACAAGGTCCAAGGAGCAGGTTGTTGCTTCGGCACCATTCTGACAGCCGCTACACTTCATCCCTTTAGGCTGACTCATCATTTCCTGTGATGAGCCCCACTACTGTGGTGTCATCAGCAAACTTGATGATAGTGTTGCTGTGATGGGTGGGTCATGGGTGTAGAGTAGACATTGGAGATAACATTGGAGAATGAATATTTGTCAGTAATAGAATAGCCACTTTTAATCCTCATATCTTGCTCGATTTCATCCATGAAATTTCTCTGTAATTTTTAACCCTACCTTTACTGCCTGCGTATTTTAACCTTATGCTGACGTTTAAGTATCATAAAAAACATCCGTCGCAAACCCTGAATACTTAGATTGGGTGTGATCGAATGCTCCTGGATCTCAAGTTATTCAGTATAGCCTGTAGTGTAGTTGGACCCCCCTCGACACACACACACACACACACACACACACACACACACACACACACACACACACACACACACATTCTTTAAAATGTAGGAGGATTTAAAGAGAGAGGTGCAAATGCGGATCAGCTGAAAGAGAGAGATGTTTTAATGTGATAATTGAAAATTGATAGTGGCAGAGATTGATAGAATGTAGCTAATGCAACAGTAATCAGCATATTTACCTATTTACACAGAGGCCAGACATACCGAGAAGTGGTCTCTGTTGCTTTGTCCCACTTATCGTGCCTGTGTAGCTGCTCAGAAACCATGTAAACCAAGGATGCTCAATAGGTTGATCGCGATCGACCAGTCAATTGCCAAGGTCGTATTGGTAGATCGCATGACATTGAAAAAATAGACATCTATTTTTTTCAATAGGTTTGACTCTTGTCTGTAATCCATCCCCTCACTTGAGCGCAGCGCAAGCATGTCAGATGAAATGACAGTGAGCTTTAGGTCACTGCGCATGCATGCGTTAACGACAGCGGCATGCAGCAAAACTGACTAGCGTGTGCATGTTATCTCTGCATGTTATTTTAAGCCCTCGGTTTTTTCCTTTAAACCAAAAAAAACTCATCGTAAAAATGAGTGGGTTTGCTGGACCCAGTAAGAAGGCAAAAACTTATCACTTTCACCCAGAATTGGAGTTGGACTTTTTTTCACAATGTCATTTTCAAAGTGCGTTTGCCTCATCTGCCAGACTACAATCACAATGCCCAAGAAGGGAAATGTAGAGCAGCATTTTCGGACTCTTCATGGAAAATATGATACCGTCATCCCGCCAAATAGTGAGCTGATAAAGAGAAAGGTGAATGAACTAAAATCCTAGTTGTCCGGTCTGCAGTCATTTTTTTCCCAACATACTTTCAAAGCGAAAGCTGCCACCGAAGCGTTGTTTCGAATGAGTCTCGTCATCATTAATCACAAGAAGTCCTTCGAAGACGGAGAGGTAGTAGAAGTAGTAGTCGTTGAAGCAGCTGACTCATTGTTCCAAGACTTTAAAAATAAGGCAGAAATATTATTTGCAATCAAAGCGCCGTAGCTGTCAAGGCATACAGTTACATGGCGCTGTGAAGCCACGGCTGAGGATGCAACCTAGCAAATGTGGGCAAATTGTGAGTGTTTTTCACTGCAGTTGGACGAAACTACTGATGTGTATACGTGTAAATAACACAGTTAGATTGTGCAATGTGGGTTAATGTAGTTGTACAAGACAATATGATATGGAATAGAGGTGAAATTAAGTATGATCAAAATATACTTAATCGCAAATGCACAAAATATGCAATAATAATAATTTGATTAATGTGAAATATGATATAGAATAAGATATGCATGTGGCATTTTAATTAAGAGTAGATCTTGCTGGCTTGGTCATCTTCGAAGTAGCTCGCAATCTGATTAAGTGTGAGCACTCCTGATGTAAACCATACATACTTGGCCACTTGCAAATGGTTTTTCTGCTCAAAACGTCTGATGTAACTGTGTTACAAAGCTCTTCCACAAAAGGAAAAGTTCACACCCTAGATTCTAAATGACGTGCCGTAAAAATGTGGAGCCAAATGATCTTTTCAGTGTTAATGAACAACACAAGCCTCCTCGAAGGATGTTGAGCCACATTCTGCAGTAATACTTGCGAGACAAAATTCTGCTTTCAACTGTCTAATTATTCATATTCTATATTGCACATTCACAGTTTGTGAAAACATTTTTGCAGCCAACTATGAAGTGGCTGGCTGCGATGACGGTCATAGCCCACTCGCAGTGCTATGGTGTGTTACCGAAACAGATTACTGTTAGCTACTGTCAGATTAAGTGCAGGATTAAATTTTTGAATTTGTCTGGTGGTATGAATTTACATCTCAAAATCAGTCACCAGTTGAGCGATGTCTGAGTATTTAATGTCTGAATTCTGAGTATGCAACAGCTTTACTGAAACATGATGTACGTCTAACCTTAGGTCACATGTTTTTCTCAGAACATGAGTGATGCAATGGCAGTGCTGCACAAACTTCAGACCGGCCTGGATGTGAATGTGAAGTTCACGGGGGTGCGGGTTTTTGAATATACTCCAGAATGCATTGTATTTGATCTGCTTGACATTCCTCTGTACCATGGCTGGCTGGTTGATCCCCAGGTGAGTTGTACTTCTTTGAGCAATTGCACTCATAGTTTGAAACCTTTCTCTGAAATTCATCGCTTGTTTTTAAGGTTGAAAACCATTTCTGAAAATGAATTTTGCCTATTGTCATTGTTATGTCCTGCCAGTCGTATCGTATTTTCCGAAGTATAAGTTGCACTTTTTTCCAAGATTTTACTTTTGCATTTACTCCACCTCACCTCTCTTACCTATGCCGCACTGTAAGCGAATCGCTAAGACGTGTACTGCGGTAATGATAGCAGTGCACAATTCCTCAAGTGAGTAGCTTCAAGGGAGCATTGACTACAACTACCTGTATTACTACCATTTCTACATTACCGTAACTTATAGCACCCTCCTCTCCTGCACAGTAGAGGAAGCAGCACTTCATCTGTCTCTGTAGTTGGCAGAGTTGCTCAGAAGTGACTCTGAGGATGAAGAGTACATTGGATATAGTGATTTGGAGTGGAGAGAAGGATTTGGTAAACTTGTTGGCTTGTTTTTTACACTTTAATCATCTGAATAATTGTCACGTTAACATACGCGACACGTATTCAGTTTGTTGTCCTAATGTAGCAGCATAGCCATCAATGTGTTACAATAGCATACTGTGCACCTACAATATTAAGACTGGTTTATCCTATTCGATAATAATGGAATGATAATTTAAAAATAATGTAATCTGCCTTCCAACATTAAATGGCTGTTCTTGGTCTCAGATTTTGCTAAATAAATATCCCCAAAAATGTCACTCACAGTCTGGTGCAACTTGTATATGTTTTTTTTTTTTGTCATTGTCACGTACTGTATTTTTTGGCTGGTGCAACTTAACCTCTGGAACGATTTATAGTACGGTACTCTGGGATTTGTGTACCTCATATGGCATTTCATTGTTTAGGGGAGGATTGTGTCTTTTATGTCGATTGTAACTAATAACATTTAAGATATGTAGTGTTAACGATTGGCCATTGAATCAACCATATCAGATTCTTTGCTTTTACATCATAAAGATGGTGTACAATACAAATTCAATTCAGTAAATTTGAATGAAACTTTTAAAATTTATTTGGGTTCTCTTTCCTTAAGTATGCTCTAGATTTCCTGTGATGCAAATTAAGGTAAAATGTAATTCAAAATAGCGTGTGTTTTTTTTGTTTTTCTAATGGATTATGTATCACGGGTCCATATTTCTCTGCGACATAATATTGAAACTCCACCGTTGTCTGTCATGTGCCCATATTCTACTTGGACAACAATATCTTCTTAGATCTGCAAAGGTCATTGACCAAATTTGAAATTGCTGCAAATATGGTCCATCTCCCTGTGACTGAGATAGAATATTCTTTCAAATATGCCCTCCATATCAACATGTGCCACCACATTGTGCACCACCTTTTAGAAGTAATAAGAGTGCTCCAATTGCCCCCTCCTACAGTTAAATATTGTTTTTCAGATGCAGGACATTGTCAAGGCAGTTGCCAATTGCAGCTACAACCAGCTGGTGGAGAAGATAATTTCCTGTAAGCAGTCAGACAATAGTGAGCTGGCAGGGGAGGGTAAGAGTTTTTTCTGCCTCCAAAATGTAACCATTGAATTCTCATATTTAGATTATTTTTTAGAAATACACATACAAGATTTTTCATGATAATCTTCAATGTTCGTGTGTATATAAGCCATCACATTTAATGTGATTGGATGGTGGGAATGGATGAAGCATTTGCACCACCTTCGTTAACACTCATTAAAGGTATCATGCCGCAGCTTTGTGGTTGTTCCTCAGTTGGAGGTTGAATTCCCATTATTAACCATCGTCTTTCTCTGTTTTGTGAACAGTATGTATCAGTTTCTGATGGGTAGTTTAGTACAGTAAATTTTGACTTGACAGCCATGCACTTGGAAAAATACTATTGAATCTCAATAAGTAAGAAGACCATGGTGAAGCTAGTATATTTCTTTATTTCAACTCAGACTGAAATAAGTCAGCCTAACTATTTCATTCGAAATAACCTGTATGCAAAATTCATTGTCACCAGGAATGGTTGCTGAGCAGTTCCTAAGCAGCACAGCCACTCAGCTGACATACCATGGGTTGTGTGAGCTCACCGCCACTGTACAAGAGGGTGAACTTTGTGTGTTCTTCAGGAACAACCACTTCAGCACCATGATCAAATTCAAGGTAAATAATACCTTACTGTCATTACTCATTTTAAGTGCATCAAGGTGGTTCCGCAGGAACAGTCAGTGGCCTTCAGCATCTTAATTTTTTGTGCACAGTTTTTAATTTTGATTTTTAAAGACTATTGCTCACTGGCTGTGACCCCCACTTGCACTTCCACTGATGCCTCTGGGAGGCTCCTGAAGTACTCCCAGGTCAGTTGAGAGATATGATCCCTCCAGCTTGTCCTTGGTCTACACTTTGGTGTCCTCTCAGATGGACATGCCTGGAACACTTTCCAAGGGAGGCAGTCGGGGCTCTTCTTAACCACCAGCCGTTCTACTTTGAGCCTCTCCTGAATGTCTTGAGTGTGTAAGCCTACATCAGGGATGTCTAACTCATTTTCACTGAGGGCCACATCAACTTGGTAATGGCCCGCAGGATTGTCAATGGCAATTATTAAGGAAGTGTAAATGTAATTTAATGTTACTACTTATTTTGAAATATCTAGTATTAACAATTTTTACTTATTCAACTCACAAATGTCCCATTTGCACTGATGTTAAAATGAGTCAGGTCTTTGCTATTACTTTATCACAGATCCTTGTATTTTATGAGGAAAAGAAACCTTAATTAATCAACAACCATCAGTTAACAGTCAATCAACAAGTCAACAACCTGGCTCCTTCATTTGGTCTGCGTTGGTGTTTGTTGACAAACTGACATTTTATAAAGTGCGCATCAGGTGGAGGCACAACTGCCACCCCTTCACCAAGAAAATGATCCATGTGCAGTTTGGGAGATGTGGTTTGTGGGTCAATGCATGTTTAAATTAAGGTTGTTACATACAGTACATCTCATGATGCAGGGTCTTGGATACATCATCAGTGGTAGTTCCTGGGGTCATGGGGGTTTTGGGTCTTTCAACTTCAAACCCCCTCACCCAGGCAAACTGACCGAGAGTGTTCAATGCTTGGCTTATGTCCATGAAGCTGTGGCCCTGCTTGTCCCTCCTGATCCACAGCCATCGTGAGGCTCTCTCAGCAGCCTCAGATGCTGCACTAATGGCTTTTCTCTTGCATGCTCTGGTGATGCCCAGGAGGCTATAGGCCTTAAAGAGTGACTTTCTTGCAAAGCCCCTTCGTCCAACTTTCGACGGGAAAGCACCTCGCATGCCACCCCCTTTGGTGACACTCCTCCGCCAGCTCAGTCTACTTGTCCCTCTTCTCACTGGCTTCCTCCGCTCTCTCCTCCCAGAGCACCGTTAGCTCCGCCAAAATTACCTATTTTGATTACTCTGAGAACAGGACGATGTCTTCTCTAAAGCTGGTTTCCATGATGTTTTCAGGGAAACGAGACTGCTTCCCCAGGTCCACCCTTAGCTGCCAGTCCTTCGCTGTAGATGTGTATTTAATATGCACTCATGGGCCACATACAGTGATGCAGCGGGCCACATTTGGCTCATGGGCCTTGAATTCTACACCTGTGGTATATTGAAATTCATTCAAGCGTTAATGGGCCACATACAATCATGCAGGTGGCTTCATTTGGCCTGTGGCTCTTGAGTTTGACACCTGTGGCTTATATCCTAAGTATCAACTAATCAAATTCAACACGGATGTTTGTATTTGCGATCTATTTGTTTTTGTTCATTTCCCAAAGTTTGTAAAATGAGTATAACTTCATCCCACTTGCTGTACATTCTGTCCTGAACCATACTTCACTATAATGTAGTTTGATAAAGTTAAATGAACCACATCATCTGCCTGAACATCATCTGCTTGAAGCAGCAATGCAATGTGGGATGATGACTAATTGTTGTCTCGAAACAGTCCAGCACTCACTGCGAATAACCCTTAATAACCCTAAAACAGCCTCACACTGCTTTGGTGAATCAACTAAATAGTCCCTAGCAGGAGGCCATCTATGTCATAATACCGGAGTACCCCACGTAAACAGTACTATCGTAAGCTTTCGCCTAGTGCATTAACACCTGTGGAGTGGTTGGGAAAAGTCCCATGCCCCTTCATGCACCCTTGCCAGGCTAAAGAGCTAGACAACTTTGTATCTCCCCAGTCCGAGGTTCAAATATCTTCCTGAACCTCCTCTTCATTTCCAAAGTGTAGACCTTCCCACGGAGCCTTAGGAGTATGATCCTTCATAGTTTGAATACACCCTGTGATCATCTCCTCTTAAAGATGAGGACCACTCCTCCAGTTTGCCACCCCAGGGGCACTGTTCCTGACGTCCATGCAATATGCTGAGGTGTGTCAACATCGACAGCCCTACCCCATCCATAGCCTTGAGATACCCCAGGTGGATCTTGTCCATCTCAGGTTCAACCCCCACAGGGTTCTTTGGGTTCTGCCCCTAAGATAAGACAACCCTGTTCGTAGCCCTCCATTTGTGCATCTTTAGCGAAACCAGTTGGTGGGACTGGCAAGGTCCTCAAAGTACTCTCTCCGTCCTACCGCAGCTTCAAGGTTGGCAGACTATGAAGAACTTAGTTTAACAAGAAATATTTAGCTATATTTAGCTGAATATTTAACTGAATAAAGACTAAATAAAAAGGAATGCTGCTGTTAAAAGGCACCTCGTTTGTTTCAAGTGTTTCAAAGGCAAATGTTTTCAAACAAAAGAGTGCTATACATTATTACTTTTGAATCCATCATCTGTTCATCAAGTTTTATGTGGTTTGGAAATATTGTGCTATTGAGATATTAATAACCCTCTTGTGCATAGCAGTCCATACAGCGGACAGCTACTGAAAAGTAACTTTCTCTTAAATGCATTGGTTTCTATGGTTGAACTGCAAATCAGCGGGTAGAGTGCTTGCTACTGCTATGGTCCATTGAGGTCAATTCAGTGGTCAGTCAGTGTAACTATAAGTAAATTTAATTTGAATTCATGATGGCCGATAAACAGCCACTTGTGCTTACCACCGCTGACATATCCTGTCAATCCTTCAATACTAGAAAAGCCCTGCAAGTGAAAAAAAGATGATATTCATAAACATCTAGGGAAAGCTAACATCTGTTTGGAATATGAAATTTTGATGTCCAATTGTTGGAAAATTATAAGTAACCAACCATGTGTCAAATGAAGTGGACACCATGCATCATGCAGTATATTTATCAACACAAGCCATATAATTGCCTCATTGTTTCTTGTGACTGTTTTTATTGTAAGTCACCGTATAATTATTATATCTCTAAGATATTCATTTGAAGTATACATTTCTGTGCAGATTAATGGTAGCCTTAGTTATTACAATAATTATTTCAACATATTTTGCAGATTTCAAACACAGCAAAGAATAAGGCAGCCAATAGAATAGTGCAGGAAATTCTGTCCAGCACCTGTGATGATGAGAGTAGTGACAACAGTGATGATGAGTGGCTGGCAGAGAATAACAGACATAGGAGCAGAAGATAATGGAGATACAGACATTCAGGATGCACAATGCAGAGAATGGTCAGCATGACCAGGGAGCTGTGGAAGATGGGCACATGCCACCAGACCATACTCAAACCCGTAAAATATCTGGAAAGTCCAAGACAATGCTTTGATGGAGACTACCCTTTTTTTCAAGGAGAGTGGAAACTGAATGTAGAGGGAGGAGATCCCATAGATTTCTTCAGACATCTGTTTCCAACGAATCTAATTGATGATGTAGTGTACAACACCAATTTCTATGCTCTCCAGAAAGGGAGGGAAAATCTTGCAGTGACAGGAGAAGAACTGCAGATTTTCTTTAGGAATCAGTCTGATCATGGGGTACATTTGGTAATCTAAGGCACGGATGTACTGGTTTAGTGAGGATGCCATTTGCCCTGGAATGATTACAAATGCCATGTCTGTAAACAGATATGAGCTAATCCTGAGATACCTCAGATATCCTGAGAACAAGGGTCCGTATATTAACAATAGAACTAAAGTAAGTCTATTTTTACAATTAGTTATGATGTTTCATGTCGAGTGCTCAGGCGCATCTTGTCCACTGGATAGGACATGTCTGTAACTCAATGAAAAAATCGTAATTTTGGGGGGGAAAAAAGGTCGAACTGTTTTTTATTATGTCCTTAGAAGAATAAAAACACTACAGAAAAAATCTTGACCAAGGTTTTCATAGTGCATGCACCAGAGGGTTTAATTGTATAATTAAAAAAATATATGTATGTAGTAAATGTCACGGTGTCAAAAATTCTCAATTTTCTGCATCATAAGTACAGCTCTCAACCCATATTAGCACGGTTGTATCTGTTGCTCATAGCATGAAAAGCCTTTACTTTTGTCTTCTCTCTTCCGCTTTTCCTGTCAAGCACTCGTTAATGATTATGTGTGTTTATAGACAACTGACTCATTTTTCACCTTAGGCATGTGCACCTGCATACTGCTCTGATAAGATGGATGTATTTCAGGTGGAATCAAAGAGAGCACACATGTACAAGATTGTGATAAGATGCACACTGTATTTATAATGCTCATTGTGTGTGTGTGTGTGTGTGTGTGTGTGCGCGCGTGCGTGTGTGTGTGTGTGCGTGCGTGTGTGTGTCGTGGGTGGACGGGCATGCTCGTGTCTCTGTGTGTGTCTGTGTGTGTGTCTGTACGGTGCACGCATTTGTGTGTTTTTGTCTGCATCTGCACTAGGG
>OMPJ01028116.1:4233-39894 GCA_900312935.1 Carapus acus
AAAGAAACCCTCTGGTTGACACACCAGAGTAAAAACTGAAATTACAAGTGTGTGTGTATGTGTCTCTGTGTGTGTGTGTGTGTGTGTGTGTGTGTGTCTGTCTGTCTGTCTGTCTGTCTGTCTGTCTGTCTGTCTGTCTGTCTGTCTGTCTGTCCGTGTCTCTGTCTCTCTGTCTGTCTGTGCACTGCTCAAAAAAATAAAGGGAACACCTAAACAACACCATGTAACTCAAATGAATGTCTCCATGTATGTATGTAATGTTGATATTTCACTTGTGCAGGAGGAGTAGTCACTGTTACTTAAGCCCAGTGTGCCATTGCACAGTTGACATTGTGACAGTAATAAATGTGAAATTACATGTTTTAATAATTTCATGTAAAAGTCACAGTATAAGTCGCAGCTTTGACCAAACTATAAAGAAAGTTCAACTTCAACTCCAGAAAATAAGTAGTGTGGTCAGTAGTGTGATGTGAAAGCTAACTGACCCAAATGAAGGTGTGATTTATTTATTCTTTTTTTGGGGTGGAGCCATTCCCCTCCTAATAAAGTCCCTTGGACCTCTCTCTTTTTTTTTTTTGCAACAGTCACTGACATCTCCCCAACAATTTTTATCAGTGGGGCTTTTGTTTTATTCTCTGTTTACAGAGATGTCATTTGTTAGTTTTAGTTCTAAAACACTGAGCAGAGATTACTTATCAGGCGCTGGCCTGCCTCTTTGCTCTGAAAAGGGATTAAGTACAGCCCCTACATCTTAGACGGGAGATTGCGGATGGGAGCAATTTGTTTTTGAGCTTTTTAAACATCCCCTCAAAGCGATGCCTGGTGTCAAAGCTCTCTCTAAACTGTTGCAAGAATGTGCTCATCCAATGTTGGAAATCCACAGGGATGTTTCATGGATATTTGCGCGGACATGCACAGACTAAGGAACAGATCCAATCTTTGGTGTCAGTACACTGTATGCCAGATAAACAATCACAACCATTCCCCTTCATCCATCTTCTAAACCACGGATGTCCAAAGTCAAGTCCACGGGCTAATTCTGGCCATGGACCAATTACATATGGCCTGCAATGTCCCCCACTTGGCCCACTTCTTGGCCCCTCAAGCAATTTCATCGCATCAAATGTGGCCTGTATTGTAGAAAGTTTGGATACTCCTGTTTTAAACACTCATCCAAATGTTCTTGATTGAAGTGACCAAGTTACTGTCATGTGCTGCACACAAATGCGCAAAAAAGAAAATCGACCCTACCATAGACTAGAACTAGAACTACCATAACACTTGAAGAACACTTGATGGTCTTGTTTCATTAATTTTTATAACTTTTCAGCTGTTCAAAACATGAGCAGAAAGTGCGCAATTTTCCAGACAACAATCTACCCCAGAGTGTTAGTCACACCAATCAAACCAGACAAAAATTTTCCAAAATCCAAGATTAAGAACAAACATTTCATCTTGAAAGGCGAGTTACAACAGCAGCAGCAACAGCAACAACAAAGCTGCAATCTCACTCCAAATCGCTGAATCCATTGAGCTCTTCATCCTCAGTGTTGCTTCCAAACAACTCCACCAACTACGAAGGTAGGTGAAGCTCCGCCTCCTCTTGTGTGCAGAAGAGGAAGTACCGCTCAAATGAATGTAATTGCCGTAAATTACAGTGATGTTGAGTGTTGTTTAGTGGCACAGGAGTAGTAGTTACAGGTACATGAGCCTAGCGTGTCTTTGTGGATTTGTCTGTGTGACAATATTGAACATGCAAAATCATGTATTTTGATAATCTCCCGATAAGTCGCATGTAGGTTGAAGTCGCACTTCTGGCCAAACTATGTAAAAAAAAGTGCCATTTCTTCTCTGGCAAATCCGGTGTGTGTGTGTGTGTGTGTGTGTGTGTGTACACACACGCTCTTCATTCCTTCGTTTGTGTATTTATGTCTTATTTTATAGGGCAGTCCGTAGTTCTAAAAGTATTTATTTTTGCTCTATATCAAAATATGGACGGAAATATTTTGCCAAAGAGGATTATTCACATATTTGTTATTTACAGCATTGTTGTCTTTGCTCCATGTAGCTGAATAATCATAAATGTGTCATATTAGCGTGCTGTGCTCCTATTCAGCCTTTTTTCTCTATTCTGTTGTTGTAAGTTGCATTTGAAGATGTAATGGCTCTTATTTGTCTCGGATTTTGTATAATAGATTTCTCCCCAAAAATTGACATAAAGTCCGGTGCGACTTAATATGTTTTTTTTCTCTTCATTGTAATGCATTTTTCTCTGGTGCAACTTGTACTCCACAGCGACTTCTAGTGTGGAAAATTGTGTATATCCCAAACATTGTCATCAAGTTTCTTCTGTCATACAAAAGATGCTCTTTCATCTGTCCCTCAGACTCTTTCGCTATGAAATTTAGGCACCCTCATTACAACAAAGCATCTGACTCAGTCCCCTGAGTAAGGCCTCACGCCTTCCACATGGTTATAATTTTCCAAGGTTTTTTTTTGACTATTGTTGTCAATTGAAAAGTGGACTTGGTTTGTTGTGGCCATTTGTGTTGCCAAGAAAAGAAATCACTGCCGTCTTTGTTGCTCTCCCTCCGTTTCTTCCCTGCATCACTTTCCCACTCTTTCGACAGCTGCATTTGACAAGAAAAAAAACAAAACAAAAAAACTAACCCAGCCACTTTCTAAATGAAATATTCTCCCACTATTAATAGGATGGAACAGATGTTTTCTGTTTGGTCAGACACAGGATAGTGACGCCAGCAGGAAAACTAACTAAAAAAGATGTTGAAGAGACAAAAACTAAAAGACAACGAAAACTGCTATTCATGGAAATCATTAGATCACTTTCTGCATCTCCCATCTGGACATGTCTTGCGCACATGGCAAATTAGAGGTCGTCTTTTTCCATTTCGTGTATGTCTATGTGTGTGTGCCAGCGATTTGGTACCAAACATCTTAAATAACACTGTAACCCCTGGGACAAGGTGTTATAAATAGGATGTGTCAAACCCTGCCCTAGCCAGCCCCTTGGTTCCCTGAAACCCTCTCTTTTCGCCCTCCCAGCAGCATAGCTACTTTTTAATCTGCCCTTGCCGCGGTCTTGCTGAGTGACGCCTTTCGGCAAAGGCCTCTAAATTTCAACAAGCCCACAAAAGCCCCAGTCCTCCATTGCTCGTACTCACAAACCTGTCCAGACCCTCTGAACTGCTACTTATTTGAGGCCCAGACTTTTAACATCAGCAAACGAAAAATGCAGTCCCTGGTCAAATCACAGTCACCAAGGCTCATCTGTCAGAGCCACAGAGGCCAGACTCTCTCGCCACTAGGTGGGCGGGACACACAGAGGGGGTAAGCTAGGAAAAAAGACTCGCGTGGGGGGAGAGAGAGCATAAAAGAGCGAGAGGAGATAAACAGACCGCAGTGCCTCAACTCCTAATCACCCTATGCGTCTGTTTCCAGACACCATAATTAGAAGGGCTCTATCCCTTTTCTTCTCTCTATTCCCAGTTGATGCAAATGCTTCTTGTGGCCTGGCACCTCATTTGGGGCGTTGCTTTTCAAGAATTTGCAGGCCATGGCCTCCGTGCTCTGGCTTTCTGGTCCCTCTTATATAGTATGAATAGCTAACCGCTGTCCCAACGCACACTTCGCTTCTCTGCTATTGTCTCTGGCCATGTATTTAGGAACCCCCAGATGACCCCAAGAAGTCTTCTCATCCACCTCTCCGCTTCATCTTGTCATTTATCAGTTTCTGATATATTTTCCAAACATTCACCTAATTTCTATACCATTGTTTCTGTGGGAGTACCTGAGAAAACCCAAACCTTCACGCAAACTCCACACAAAACAGCACCCCAGTTGATATGAACTGCAAACCTTTTAGCTTTGAGGCTGCAGTGATACCCATGCAGCATCGTCAAAACATATGCACATACAGTACATTGCTCTATTCATACTGCAAACAGAAGTGGCCCCAATCTGACTTTTTATCTCATAGTTGACCTAAATCCCACTTTTTGCTGCAGTGCAAACAGCACCAATGCCAATTTTTGAAATTCCACTCGTGCTGCTTTCGTATATGGTCCTCAACTTTTTCAGAGCAAACTCTTTGTGGTCACATTTAATCAAACTTAAACTTGAAGTGAAGCGGGGGAGGCAAGGAATAGCTAGATGAAAATAGATGTTTCCCAGAGCATGAGGGTCAGTTGAGGGCCATGACTGAGCACATGGAGTCTGATATCAGTCCCATCATAATAATAATGTTATCATGCACACATGTTAAGACCTGCAACTTGAGTGTAGCCAAACCTCACAGAATGCAGATTCTGTCAAATCACAAAACACATTAACACCAGGGCTGTTGAAGAATTTCCGATGAATCCCCAGAGGAGCCTACAAATGTTTGAGGCATTAAATGTTTTATTTTCGCTCATGTGAGTGAATCTTTTATTTTTTTTATTATTTTTTTTGAATTTCCTGTTATTCCAGTCTCCTCATGATGGCCAATAATGATATACCGTATTCCGCTCACCATAAGGCGCACCACATTTAAAGGCACAGTCTCAATTTTGGGGTGTATTTTTTGTACTTCAGTCATACATAAGGCGCTCTGTATCATTTGGCGCATGCTGACATAAGCTAGCGGAAGCAAAACATGACTTCGGTTGAACTTGAATTTCTTACGTATTTTACTTTATTCTTCGGCATCAAAATCATCAAAATCTTCATCTTCAGTATCTGAATTGAACAGCCGGGCAGTCTCACCGTCAAACATGCTCGGTTCCCCCTCATGTCGCTGCCAGGTTGTTTTTCATCAATAATGATGGCTTTCGCGATGACGGCTTTGGCGAACGCTCGGACAACAGTTCTAGCAGATATCCTAGCCCAGGCATCCACAATCCACTCACAGATGGCGGTGTAACTCGCGTGTTGCTGCCTTTCACCTTCTCTCATCCATCGCTCCCATGACGCGCGCTACTTCACCTTTAACGTGCCCAACTTCACCTTAAACGCCCTGTTCATGCCAATGTCCAGCGGTTGAAGTTGTTTTGTTAGTCCTCCCGGGATAATGGCTAGCTCTGAATTCATTTGCCTTCACGAGTGCCATTGTTGTGGGTCCGTTGTCAAATTTGTGGTTTGCATTTTACCGGTAGTACAGTATACCTACTGGGGGCATGGTGGAGGTAAGCGTACGAACTGTTCGCAACTTTTTGTAATGTTCTTAATTGGTTTATTGCTGCCAGCGTACATAGTGTGCCTATTACGTCCTTATAAAGAAAGGAAATGGTAGGGCAGTCAATCAATTTTTTGTAATTTCTTATGTCCCAGTGCAGAATTTAGGGCATTCTGTCTGTCTGTCTGTCCGTCCGTCGGGCCGGGGGTCAACCTCTCCAATGTTTGAAGTTATTGCCTCGTGAATGGATATATGATGACTGAAGAGGTATACTTTGGGTAAATGAAAATAAACATTACCATGAATTATTAGAACAGCACAGACGTAATGTTCAAGGAACACGGAGAGTAGTCAATAGCATAATTACTGGTAAGCATAAATTAAAGGCTTAGAAAAAGAGTATCCAAGCTACTTTCTAAATGAGAAAACAAGGTAGAGATCAAGCAAAGGAAATTGCTGATGGATTCAAGAAGTTCTTTACAAAATTATGATTGAATGTATTGTAACCCTACTCACACGAGTTACGAATACTTCCTAATGGGCACCTTTCCTACTTAAATGAAAAAAGCTCAAATCATTCCCATCCCAAAAAGTGGAGACAGACATACAGGTACATTTTCATAAGACCATAACATGAGACCAATCTCTCTGCCTTCACAATCCTCAAAGATTTTTGGAAAATTATTCGTTATTATAAGACTTGATTAATTTCTTAATAAATATAATGTGACCATTGGCATGGTCTTTAGGTTTAATATGTCCACCGTGATGGTAGTGACTGAACTAGTGGGAGACATCTCATCTGCAGTTGATAACGAAGAATAGGCGATTGGAGTTTTCATTGATTTAAAAAAGCCTTTATTATCATCAACCTCAAACTTTTGATGAAAAAAATGTAGAGATATGGTATCAGAGGTATAGCCTACACATGGCTGCAAAGTTGCAAAGACAGTTCCCAGTATGCACATCTGAACAATGAAAATTCTAATTTAGTTATTTTTAGTTACATATGGTGTTCCAAGAGGTTCTGTGCTAGGTCCTATACTGTTTATTTTGTATTTCAACAATATCTGTTATGTGTCAAAACTGTTGAGATTTGTGTTGTTTGCTGGCAATACCAGTATGTATTGCTCTGGTAATCACTTTGAGGGCAGTGGGAAAAAAAGTTTAAAGTTACAACTTAAAAGCTAGTTTGATATTAACAAATTATCATTGAATTTAAGTAAAATCAAATATATAATCCATGGTGACCGTAATGCAAAAGCTGAGCTCAAAATTAATGATGTTGAAATTGAACCACTGTGTGAAAATTAATTCGATTACTAATATAATCATATAGCAGACTAACACAGTGATATTTGAGAAGTGAAATTAAGTTTATAGGATTTACAGAAAGTGTGCAATAATTACTTAAACAAAAGTAGGCAGGTGCATATATTTGGGCACCCCAACAGAAAAATTACATCAATATTTAGTAGATCCTTCGTTTGCAGAAATAACAGCCTCTAAACCAGAGGTGGCCAATCATGTGCCATGGAGGGCCGAGAGGCTGCAGGTTTTTGTTCCAACCCAGACCTCCACCAGGTGACGTCACTGATTAGTTCCTCTTTTCTGACACATGGTGAGGTGATCAGCAATCACCAATGGGTGATGGCCACCCATTCAGACCCAATGAGGGTCTGAATGGGTGGCCATTCAGACCCAATGAATTCATTCAGACCCAATGAATTCCCACCCATCCCCAAATGGGTGGGAATTCAGACCCTCATTGGAAGCTATAGGAAGCGTTTAGAGTCTAAACGCTTCCAATGAGGGTCTGAATTCTGGTTGAAGGTATTTTTTACCACTCTTCTTTACAAAACATCTCCAGTTCAGTCAGGTTTGATGGTTTCTGAGCTTGGACAGCCCGCTTTAAATCACACCACAGATTTTCAACAATATTCAGGTCTGGGGACTGAGATGGCCGTTCCAGAACATTGTACTTGTTCCTCTGCATGAATGCCTTGGTAGAATTTGAGCAGTGTTAAGGGTCGTTGTCTTGTTGAAGTATCCAGCCCCTGCGCAACTTCAACTTTGTCACTGATTCTTGAACATTATTTGCAAGAATCTGCTGATACTGACTGGAATCCATGCGACCTTCAACTTTAACAAGATTGCCAGTACCTGCACTGGCCACACAGCCCCACAGCATGATGGAACCACCACCAAATTTTTCTGTGGATGGCAAGTGTTTGTCTTGGAATGCTGTGTTCTTCCGCCATGCATACCGCCCCTTGTTATGTCCAAATAACTCAATTTTATTTTCATCAGTCCACAGTACCTTATTCCAAAATGAAGCTGGCTTGTCCAAATGTGCTTTAGCATACCTCAAGCGACTCTGTTTGTGGCATGTACGCAGAAAAGGCCTCTGCCACATTACTCTCCCATACAGCATCTCCTTGTGCAAAGTGCGCTGAATAGTTGAACGATGCACAGTGACACCATCTGCAGCAAGATCATGTTGTAGGTCTTTGTGATGAGCTGAAAATGTGTAGTTCTATATGTAAATTATTTTAGTATATGACCTAGTATATAACTTCCTTTTTGCAGCTTCTCCTGTAAATCGTCCATAACAAATGCTTTGTTTTGGTGTAATAGATTATAAATAGTGTGGGCTTCATATAAACTGTGCCCTCTGCCTGCACCTTTTTTTAGTTAATTTCTGTATATGTCCAGCTGTGGTGCATCTTGTTTTTGATTTAGAATGTGATGCATCTTGTGTTTGACTTCTGCTGCTGCTACTACTACTACTGCTACTACTACCATACTACTACTACTTCTACTACTACTACTTTAAAAGCTGTGGGATATTTTTCCTCTCTGAGTTGGTTTATATCTGGGTTTATTTTGGAGTGGTTTGTTGAACATGTTGTTTATGGTGAGAGCCTATACTTTCTGCCATTTGAGAAGCTTGAAATAAAACACGGCCAGAGTAATTGGCCCGTCAGCCATGTTACATGTGCTTCTTGTGGTTCTGTGCTTCAGAGCACACATGCATCCACAAACAAAATATAAATACAGTATATACACACTTAACACATACCCAATCTGCTGTCAAAACTTGCTTCTTGGAAGGATATGTCTTCTCATAATTAACAATGTGCATTTTCTCGACCAAAAGCAGTTAAACATCAGATTGTACAATCCACTGATGCTCATGTTGTCTTCATAATTGTTCATACAATGTATCCGAGAGGGCTTTTTATAACTTTCAGATGGAAATTGATTTCTGTGTATTTTGCCCATCCCTAATTTTATGTGTAACAGTGGGCTGCTCAGACAGGCACAAAATCCTGTCTACACTGAAACTGAAAGTGTGAGAATTGTATCAAGTGTATCAGTTACCCATTGACCCTCACTTATTAGATGCTATTAGCGCTCAGAATGGAGTACAATTATTGGTGGTACACGGCACATATGCAGTAAAGAACATTAAAGTCTTAAGAGATAACACAACCTTTAGTAGAAATGGTGAATGCAGACGTGGACGTTTTGATTACAGAGTAGATCTCGTGTTTGCCATTGTAAGTTAAATTTAAACACATTGAAATCATTTGTTTGTTTGCTTGCTTGCTTGCTTACTTGTTTGTTTGCTTGTTGAGTTAACTCTTAACTGACAGAGCTGATCACACATAGCTCGCTCTTAAACTATGACAGGATAGTCTTATCCATCAAAGACAGTGTCCTTGGTTGAACCCTATTTCAATCAAGGCCCTGATGTGTTTTGAACAGTCTTGCATGCTTATATGTGTGATATATTTTTAGGAATGTTCGCTTAATATGTGCTACCTAACCAGTTAGGCCTAGTTCCAGTTGTTTGTGTGTGATTCCATCTTCTGTATGCTCCTCATAGGAATGTTACTGGTGACTGCAGACACACTCGGCCATGATTTTCACGTCTTCCAGATCCTCACCCATCCATGGGCATCCTCACAAAGTGCTGTTCACCATCTCTATACACTTCATCGTGGAGAGACTGAGGCCAAGGTCTGAGAGACACACATACACACACCTAGAAAATGTTTGCCACCATGCCATATGCAGTAATAATTAAAAGAAATAGAACTTAATAAGGATTTTGCACCAGTGGTCACTCCTTAGATTTTTTTGAATTATTGTCAATTGCTTCTTTACAAAACAATCTGTGGAAAGGACAATTGTGACTATCAACTTACAATTCGTATATTGCAATTTTTGCTGTGCCAACATTTTTGTGAAGCACAGTGTTTGGCAGAAAACTTGTCATGCTCTGATTTTTCACCCTGAGAAAACTGACATCAAAATGATTCTTTGGCAGTTCAAAACTGAAATACTGGGAATTATTAGACACTCTGGACCCCAGTTTTCAGAATGTTGACCAGGCTTACGTGTGCAATGATGAGCTGATCGCAGTACAATACACGGTTCCAGCAGATGTGCTATCACTTTTCTCTAGATTATAAAAGTACTGTAACTGATGATTGAAAATGCTGCTACTCCTACAGCTTTGAGGTCTCCTTCACAAATTGTACTTATAGCAATCGGCTCAGGTGGGAGGTGTTGTGAGGTTTATACTTTGCTCCTGGATCCAGCTTACCTTGGCAGTGGAATGCCAAATCAACAGGAGTGGTACAACATATGTATATGCGTATAAATGTTTTTTTATATACAGTATGTATGGGTATATATGTTTTTTCTTCATCATTTGGCCTTTTTGGGCTGGTACTCCGTAGACGCCTAGCAGGAACAGAAGAATGACAACAGAAGACATTGAACAGCACCCTGCTTTTGTCTGTCACTCATTACATTGTCATTTGCTCAGCATGATTGAAAATCTTGTGTGTTGTGCAACAATCATTCTCATAATTACAATTTAAATACAACAAATAATTCAAGTGAACTGTGTGCCTACATGGCACCGTACAGGGACATTTAGTGGAGATTTGACAGTGTTGACACCACAAAGTAAGTGAGCAGTCACACTGTGCCACAGCAGGCCTGGCTAGAAACACTGCTAACACCTATCCATGGTTTTCATGTTGATTTCCGGAGAGAAGAAGAATGACATTGGTTTTGTATTCTAGGCAGGGCTGTTGTAGCTTGCTAGACACCAGGCAAAAGTGAGGAAGAACCTGAACAAACAGGAGGTTTGTACAGAGTACACAACGTATAAACTGAGCAACTTACAATATAACCTGATCACGAAGTAAGGAGTGAATAGCGGTAGTGGGAAGGTACTCAGCTATTTTTAAGTGGGTGCAGAAATAAAAGACTCTTGCACCAGTTCTACACATGAATATTAAATGAAAGACAGTTTCACTCTCGCACTTGCTTTTGACGGTGACATGAAATCACTCTGTGACCTTTAGGGAGACTTCCTTTACACTGAAGGGAGATGTTCTCAATGGTCAAAGTAATGACCTCTGGGCATTAAGTGTTGCCATCTGCAAGGCACAAGAGATTCCCACAAGTATTGACAAATGTGAAATGGTACATAGGGAAAAGACAAAGGACACTTGTTGAACTATGCTCCTCTTTTCCTCCTACCTGGCAGTTACCTGTATAGCTCCACCACCCCCTGTCCAATATATCCGCTATCTCTCCTCTGCACCATTTCTAAACCATACATCATGATAGGTCTCACCTCCATCTTGTATACCTCCCCTTTCAGTCTAGCTGCCAATCTGTTATCACAAAGCACTTGTTACACTCTCCACCACTCATGCCACCATGCCTGCTCTCTTTTCTTCATTGCAGCAGTGCCCATTACTTTGGATGGTCGATCCAAGGTATTTTAAGTGATTCATTGTCACTATCTGTACTCTTTGCAATTTCACCTGTCCACCGGCACTTCACAGCATTCATCCTTTTCATAGCTTTGCCAACATCTTCCCGTGGATATTCTCTTGTACATCTTTAGTCCACCACCAAGTCTCCTTTCCATCCTTCTTCTGCCCAAAAGAAACATCACACATCTCTCCACCAGTTTCCTCACCAACTAAGCTCTCCTCTCCCAGTCGTCTGGTAAATCCTTATGAGTTCCTAAAGACTGACCTAACATCTTCCAGAACTACTGACAACACTCCCCCTACCTCAGTTTACACAATGTGATCCTTGGCATTGCCCTCACTAGCTTCCTCTCTCTGTTGACGAGGGTCATCCTATGCGCCATCAATGGATGCTGGCTTGCGACACTCTCCCCTGGCTCCACCTTACAATCTCTGACCTATGGCACTCATTATTTGTGATCCACATATTTATTTCTGGCTCAAGTGTAATACTGGAAGTCAAATATACACATCCCTCACCATTTACCTGGGTGGCCCAACAGCGACACGGCACTGGGAAATGAGCTTCTGTTGGGAGAGTGTCTTTCACTCCCACATGAATTTGTTCATCAGAGTGAAGAAAATTCACAGATGCAATGTGTTCAATTCTAGATAGTATATTCACAAAATTCTAAAGCAGTCATTCAGTACAGGTACTAAAGCCTGTACTGAAAGAATGTATACTACATACCAAAGGACATCCTCTCTAACCATCTATAAACCTTTGTTTTAATTTAATTTGTGGGAAGGTGTGATGAATTTCAAGAGGCCATTGCAACAGTGGGAAGGTGTGAGGAATCAAAAGAGGGGAAGCTCCCCCGATTTCATGATGCCAATATTCATCTTTGTTTCTACTCTAACACCTCAAAGCTAGTTAACCAAAACCTAGTGAAACAACATTTCATATTTATTTCTCCACTTCTTGTGGCTAGTTATCAATCCAGAAAACAAATGAAGTTCAAACTGGCCTTTTGATGTGCCTTTCTCCGTGGCATACTGCTTATTCAACAATACAACTTCAAGCCTTGCTCAGTTTATTACTGTTGTTTGGAACAAGAATAAGACACTGATTCTTGTACATCTGCACTTGTATGCAGGATTGGCTAGAATTAATTAGTTATTAATTTAATTAGTAGTATGAGTATTAATTAGTTAATTAGTGACCAAACAGCAGGTCCACTGACCGGCCACATGCAATGCATGCCCTTTGATCGTGCTTGTTGTAAACACAGAATGCTAGCTTTGCTTTAGTTGTTGGACCAGGGGTTAAAACAGACACGCACATGCAAGCAGGCACACACGGCACAGAGCTGAGCTCAGACGGTCGGTCAATCAGAGGACTGATAAAGTGTTTAGTTAGGTGGGTGGAGAAACGCCATATCTGTCTCCATATGCCAAACAAGAAGCCAGCTGTCAGTGACCCAAAGCCAGGTAAACAGATCCCGTAGGGGTTGAATGAGGGCCTGCAAAGAAATGTTTGGAGACCTGGGTGTTAGATATGATGGTGTCAGGGTTTCACTTAAGCACAATTACACCTCACAGTAAACAACTACTGCAAATTACTCGTCAAATTAGTATGGTTTTCTATTTATCATGGCTACGTGTATATTGTCATGCACTGAAATGACAAATATTTTAGAGTATTTTCTTAAGTTTGATTTTTCAATATGCAATTCTCACCCATGAAATGTGTACTGAATCTAGTGGTCTTACCTGGATGAAACCACTTCGCACCATCAATTTGATGTTGCGGCTATGTAAACCTCCAATATATGCATTATTATGATGTTGCACACTTTGCTAAAATGAATGCCGTTGCTAAAGCAAATTAACACAGCTCTGCTGTCTCTGCAACCACAGTTGTGTTACATTCTACATATCTTGCAAGGATTGTATATAAACACATTGAAATGTCAAAGATATTTGAAATAATGTAGATTATTTATATAGATTGATTATTCCCACCAACAATCACAGTCATTTATAGATAAATGCAGTTCCACTTAATTTGCTGCTGAGCTTTACTCTGTTTCTGTCTTCTGTTTCTCCTAAAGCTTTCCCACTCACTGTTAGCTCCTGACAATACTTTTATAGACAGCTCAAGTTTGCAAACCCGTTGTGACTCAAGGTTGGAGTTGTTCACTTTGAAAGAACAGACATCCCGAGCAATGTAATCTCCATTATTTGGCGGCTCTGAGTCAAGGGTTAAGTTTGTAATTACAGACTTTACGGTGGCCTTTCCTCAATATGTGCAGTTTACCTTAAACAGCCCATCTTGAGGATAGCCTGTCAAAAGATTTTGATTTCTCTTGCTTCTGTAATATTGGATCAACCACTCTGTCAATAGACATACAAATGCTTGATTAATACAGCTACTACATTCCACTAGTGTCACCAACATATAGTTTAAGTGGTTAAAGTGGTTAAAGCAACATTGTTCAGTGTTATTCAGCTGAGGCCACCACTACCTGCAAGACGCCATGGTATATCTCGTTAACTTTGGCAATTTACAATGGTTGAAACACAATTTGTTAGTAGCTCATTAACATACTCTTTGGAAGTAGTCCACCTAAGAGAAAACATAGTAATAGACACCATGGGTTAATTATTGATAATAATATCATAATTTGAAAAAAAAGAAAATATTTGCCTGTGTTTCTGGTAGTGTCCTACAATCTCACCAGCCCTGATGGCCCACGACTGAATCCCACTGGCAACAAAAATTTACTTCATGTGCTTCTTCCCTCTGCAATGCCACACCTTATTATACTGCATTAATGATCGTGATTGTGGTCGTGGATAAAGTTGGTTCGATCCGACTGAAGTTCCAGGTACCAAATGCACCACTGACCAATGCAAATGCCAAGATGAGAAAGTGGAGACAGGTGATCAGGGAATGGGGTTCAGGTGTGATTAGGATTTTTGCCAGATTTTCAAATGGGCTCTTTTGCGCTCCACCAGAGCATGTAAACAGAGAAGCAGGTGAAGGTGCAGCTGCTGCTACAGGCCAAACTGTAACAAGACTTGTCTATTTCAAACTGAAGATAATCAATGCTACTGAATTTTGGGTGCTATTTTCCATTTTCCATTGTCCTTTTTATTTTGTCATGTGACGGAGGTGCCAGGATTCCATTCAGCTTTCCATTAAAATTTCCTTTCTTTCCCCTCTTCCTCCAATTTCTTTCCATGTTTTTGCATTCCTGTCATTCCATCAGATATAGCCTACTGCCCTGTGAATGCAATTCTCAGATCTCCCTAACTGACAAGGATTTGAAGGAGGAAAAAAAGCTTGCATTCCTAATAAAATGTCACATTGGCATCTGCCTTAGTGTCAAAATGTCATCAGGTTTTCTCTAGACAAGCACAGCAAGGTGCACTGAATACGTCTGTGTGTGATGTTGTGGATTTTATATTGGGCTGGATGTACGTTCAACACAAAAGCCCCAGTTTGTGGTTGTTGCTTTGGCAGGTCTGTAATGACTTACTTACTCAGAGGTCAGACATTGCAGCCTTCTTCACTCCGATATCTGTGAAGAATAGTAAAGCTTTGGTATGTAGTGGATCATACTTCAACTCTCCCTTTTAGGGACAGTTACCTTCTCTGTCCTGGCAAAAGATTACTGTGACCTCAAGGTGCATTGTTTTATATCTTTTTATAACAAAGAAATGTTTTGTAAGTAAATGTGCATGTGCAATTGCGAAAACTCTTTTGTAAATCTTAATATATCAAGAAACACCATTGTGGACTGGGCGAAGGAACCAGATTGACTGAATAAATTGTTGATTAATTTTGTCATCTTTACATAATAAATTGCAAGGACATATGTCATAATAACATAGCAAATATCGTACATATTTCTACACCTATGCAAATATATGTAATAATTGTAAGGGTAATACGTTATAAACATTAAAGGTTTCAAAATTAGTTGTTACATTTATCGCATATTTGATAAAATTTTTACTGCCAATGTATCTTGAAGTTCCATCCAGGACATTTGAGAACAAACAGTGCTCTGATGTGGCCCTTGCGAGAATGAGTTTCACACCACTGGTCTAATGTCTGTTACCCCTTGTCTTGCACCTATGTTGTTGCTGTGTATATGGTCCCTCTATGATAATCTTGCTTTCCACTTCCTTAATTAACATTGTCTTGTCTTGTTTCCCGCATGGCCAACGTGCTCAAAGAAATTCTATCGTAACTATTTTTCTCATCAACAGCACACAAGTGCTTGTGGAGTGTACAGACACAAACAATGACATTCTTTAGTTTTTTTGTAAATAGAAATGCTGTGGACTTGTAATTCCCTGAGAGGGAGATACTAATGTCTATTTCCTACACCTAAGTCAACATCTGTCAGGCAGCAGAAACAAATTAGTTTATGCAAAAAAAAAATGCAATTAACACTTAAGTGGTTGTATATGTAACCCACTGTGCATTTGAACTGTTGTTGTATTATTTCCACAGGGAATTCTGTTCTTTCTCATGTAACTGTTGCCTTTTAATAGTAGACAAGTTGAAATGATGATTATGTGTATTTGTTCGAGTGTCTCATCCTGTCCTACGCTACTTAAAATGTGCTGCTCACTGAGGGTGCTGAAAGGCTTCAGATGTTACAGCCTCAACCTGCATCCCTACATGTAACCCGCATTTGCTTCATTTATGATGACATTTCATCTTTCACAACTGCTATCATAACTGCAAACAGTCTGTTGTTTATTCTGTTGTGTTTTTGCACAGGTCCAGGATATGTGTTTCAGCCAGGACAGTCGCTGGGTTGCTATTAGCACCCTTCGTGGCACCTCCCATGTTTTTCCCATCAGTCCTTATGGCGGGGCACCCTGCGCCAGAACGCACATATCCCCACGAGTTGTCAACCGGATGTCTCGCTTTCAAAAGAGCGCTGGGCTAGAGGAGATTGAGCAAGACCTGAACAGGGTCACAGCATTAGGGGTCGGAGCTGGAGGAAGCCTAGCCAGTGGTGGATGCATCTTGAGTGCACCAGGTGGTATTGGGGGACGCAGCAGCCCAATTACTGGTCTCTCCAGTAGCCCCTCAGGATCTCCCCTTCACGGTAAGAATTATTTACAATGTCAAATGTGACGTAGCTTAAAAAAGGTTGGGAAACACTGCGGTAGAGGACCCAAGTATGAATGAAATCTGCCCACCAAATGAGTGGGCATGTAATTCATCTTTCTTGTTTGTTTGTGTGTACATAGTTATACATATCTGTAAATGTAGAGAGTGTAAGTATGTACAGTATATCTGTATATATTCCCCACCCGCATTTATACTGTCTTTATTTCATGGACTCCCATGTAACCCCCATTTGATGACCAAGAGGGTGAAAATGCATGCGCATGTGCACACATCCCTACAGACTTTGAAAAAAAGGCCATCAAACATTAAAAGCTTGTATGACGACTCAGTTCCACTGAGAGACAAACAAGGACAGAGAGACCAAAGGAGTGAGGAAGGTGAAAGTGAGCGAGCAAGTAATGAGGTGCAATTGAGAAAAATGGAGGAGAGATAAAGCAGGTGGTTAGAGGAAGGGGGTTGGAAGAGTGAGGAGCTTCCTGCTGTGTGAACGGAGTAGCAGTCACTTTCTAAAACTGTGATGTTACAGTCTCACATAGGGTATTACACTGAGGCTCTTCCTCAATATCCATAATGATACATTTAATTTTGGCTTTAAAACAATCACCTATAATAATATGTACAATGTACACTGAATGCTGAATACCAATCTGATCTTGATTAACGAGGCCCTCCGCTTACAAATTTTATATTCAGTCGCAATCAAACCATGCTCAAGATTAATCCCACTGCCCTCTTTTGTAATATGATACCTCCCAAATTAACTAAAGTACAATTTAACAAAGTTCACTTCCGACAATACTAATGCCACTATTAACTGAGGTCTCCTGTTCAATGATTTTGCACATAAACAACACTGTGTTCAGCGCAACCTTTCGGACACCAGTCTGCCAAAGGCAAAGTTTTTACAGTCTGTTAATGATTACAAATACAGTCATCAACATGCATATTAGTGCATTAATTTCTCATTTCAGAAATTTTTGTGTGTGGGGGGTGCATACAGATGTTACTCCTTGAGTGGTCTGGCTCGCTCAAAGGCACCTTAGTAGTACTCTGTCTCGCCTTCATGCTTTGGTCTGAGCTGGGGCTTGAACTGGCCATCTCAGGTCCCCTACACACAGAGTCACGGCCAACCCCATGGAGATCACCAAAGAGATTGATGGTGTTTCGTACTGTGTCTGTTCATCTTGCCTGGATGAGTAAACTTCCTCATGCAAAGTTAGGGGTTCACGACTTGAATCACCACGGGTATAACAGAATAGCATATTGTCACTAGTCTGCCTGAGTCAGAGACACCTTTGTTCCTATCCGAACTCCTGGGTTTTTTTTTAGCTGGATTTGATTTTTTTACAGTGAGGTTAAGTTTTCCTCCTGGCAGAAAAAAGTAGGGTGAGGCAATCGGAGACTGAGCCACAACTGCCCTTGATGATACATCCTTGATGATACATCCAGTAAGAATGGGATTTTTTTGGGGGGCAAGAGCCAAAGTGAAGAACACAGTCTTCTCAATGTTTCTATTGAAGACAAACATGCATCAGATAAAAAAAATAAAATTCCCCCTGAAGATTTAGGCTACGATTCTTGCCAGCCTGTTTTGGTCCTGTTCTTGACTTCCCCATTTACAAGACATTCGTCTCTGTAATCAGTGTATTGTCAGTTCAAGTGATGACCCATATTGTGACCATTCCAAACCAGAAAATCCTGGATTCAATGTGACAAAGTGCACAAAGGTCTAGTATTGTTACCTACTATCATTTCTTTTGGCCAATGGTTATTTAGTGCATTGTACTAATGTAGATTTTTACAGTTCGAGATTATCACAATACGACCCTAGTTTTGTGCATGTTTTAATGTTCCCAGTTTCTGAATATAGTACCTTAGTACTATAGTAACATCAACATAGATATATTTCTCAGTGCAACATTGTTCTTTCTGTACGGAGCAGAAGCCGTGGTGTTCTGCTTATGGAGCAAAGTCTACCCTGGCTCTGCTTTGAAGACAGAGAGAAAAACATCTGGTGTGACAGGGAGCTTAATTTTCTCGTTGATAATGGTACACTTCCTTTTTGTTATTAAAGGCCTGACACATTCATCTTGTTTTTCTTTTTAGAATGGAAATCTTGTTTTATATTGCTGGCTTTCAGTTTAATGCAAGCCCCTCTGTCAACCAACGCTCTGTGGTAAAAAAACAACAACAAAAAAAAACAACATACCAATCTCAGTTGAGGTAACATTCAAGGAAACATTCATTATCCTTATTAAAGTGGTAGAATCAATTCCTTAGGACCAGTTTCATAATAACAATATTGAATAATACTGGTTTTACAGTTACAATTCCCTCAAAAGCTACCTTGAGCTCTTTCATCAAATCTCTTAATTCAAACAGTATGCGTGAAGTCTGTCAGTTGACCATGTACAGTATATGTTGAGTGTGTTCATTGTGCTAACTAACCTATCTATCTACTGTTTTTCTTCTTTTCTTTATCAACAGAGACTGATACTAGCTGTCGTCAGATTGTCAAAATATTTTGGGTTTGTACATTTCCTGGCAGTTAGAAATGTTTCCCCCCGGGAACAATCAAGTAGCCCCGATTGCTTTTTTTTTTTAAGTGTCATGCAATCTCTATGAATTTATCAGCCTACCTCTCTTACCTCTCCAACCCGGTCAATCATCCTCTTAAAATATTGGGACAAGAAAATGAAATGAAGGCCGGGCATTGGCCGTGTGCAATGCCTGCATCCACCACTATCTACAGATCTCAACAATCACACCTCAATTCACCATTGCATATTAGACTCTTAATTATTTAGTTTTCAAAATGTTTTTTTGAGTCCCATCAGACACTGACATGTAGTTGCATTTGTGGTTACCCTTTTTAGAAAAAGGTAGGAAATATCAGTTCACAGATATTTCACACTTGTTTACAATTTTCATTGTAGAAAGGGTATAATGTGAATTTTTTTGTCACATTAAATGAAATAGCGGGATTCACAGGTAGCTGTGTTTTACTGCCAAAGGTACCCTCAGGATGGCGCTATGTTGTCAGGGTTCCTGGTAGGCAGTCGTTGAAGGAGAAATGGCCAGGCCGCTCCCCCACTCAGAGGAAAGGACAAATAAAGGTTGTAACATGTGCACTGCAAGGTTTTTTTTCTGGATTGATAAAATTGTTGTAACTGAGCGATTTCTCTGGCCTCTTTTCTCTGTGTGTGGGGGGTGTCTCCTCCTCAACCAAACTGACTTTCCCAACTCCCTGGAGTTTTTTTTTCTGTCTTTCTTTCCTAATAATAGTGGCATTTCCTTTTAAGTATCGTTGTTCAATACTTTCAGCTGTTGTGTTATCCTTTTCCACTGTTTGTTGGACATGACAGACTTCACCAGCTGTATCTTTACTGTATTTTTACACTGGTCTTACAGTGAAAAAACACACTTAAAGCGTGACTAATTAAGCACTCTGCACAGTCAAATTTATCATCCATACTTATTTCACAGTGCAGACTACTGAACAGCTCTCTTAATGATTCAATCTGCAAATAACACGTCATCAAAAATTTTGAAATGGAGTGAATAAGTTTTTAAAAGATCCTTTGTGAGAACATAATGCTCGGATAACAATTTGTACATCGCTATCCAATGTTTGCACATTCCATAGTCTTTGTATGTTGGGCCTTATTACCTTATATTCATACGGATGTATGGATGTATTGTGTCCATTTTTTTTCCAGATGATTTTGTACGTCTATTCTGCTGCCGTGTGCCATGCACAGCCTTCCACTTACATTTTGTAACAATACAATTCCAACACAGAGAACAGTTTTTACAAGTTACATCTGATTTCACAATTTAACACCTTGTAAGGTACGCCAGTGCTGGCAACTTGTGGGAAGTGGGTACTGCTGTTTTTTGTTATATTTTTTTCACCCTCTGGAAACTAGAACACCCTTTGCCTGCACTGGCTTGAATCAATAAACAGACTACAGTACAAACCACACTGCAACAGAAGAAGCTATTTACCCTGGAAATTAGCCTTCCTCTGTACTTTGAAGGCTTTTAAAGCATTTTTTTACAACGAAACATGCATTACACCGTCAATGGCAAGGTACATAGGAACATGTACCTTGGCTACTGCTGGATTCTGCCATAGTTTGTCCTTATTTTGTGAGCCCTTGTAACACAGTCTGCAAAACCAGTAAACCCTTTTATCATTAAGAGCTCAGCACAGCACTCCTCATTATTTGGTTTGCAAAAATCCTGGGTAGAGATATAGGAACAAAGCTGCCTCACCTTTTCAGTGGAGGCAGCACTTGTGGCTTCTAGCGTATTACTTTTCATTTCAATTCTACCAGTACATGCTCTGAATAGGCAAAACTCTACCATCAATACATCTTATTGACTTTATCGGTAACTATTTTTATTTTCCTTCTTGAGCACATGTCTTGCCCACCCAGTAAATTAAACATTTTTCTTTAATGCCTCTTTTTATGCTCACAACACAAATCATGTTTTTCTGTCATATTGCACCATTTAGATACAATGTAGCAGAAATTTCAGACATTTCAGTCTGTCATGTTGAGGCGAAGATGAGCTGAGAATGTTTTGTGTCTTATCGAAAGAGGTGCATGGACAGATTCAGTGTAAAGTGTTAATATTTAGTTTTTGGTCATTTCTGTCTCAATATTATAAAAATTCCATTGTGTTGTCCTTGAAGACATCTAACTCACAAACCTCTATTAGATTAGAGCAGAACATCCATGTTATGTTTTCACAGGATTGCCTATGCAGTTCCTGATTTATGATAAATCTGTGTTGGAATGCTGGTAAATGAAATGCAAGTTTGAAACTTGTTTGGCCATCAGTTGGTAGTACGTCAACATGCTGCTATATAGAAGGCAGTGTAATGAAACCAGGCTAATTGGAAATTAGTGGTATCTCGCATCTTGCGTCACAATCTGTGATATTCTTAAATATTGTGAGAGATTACTCTAAGTGATGAATGTCACAATTCAAATCAGTTTTTCCTTGAATTGATTTTTGTTTCACAGATTTCACTCATTTCAGTTGATGATAATAGTACTGCAAATAATGAAATTTAATAACTGCCATGAAAGATGCCACTACTAATAATAATTGAGGTACTACTACTACTAATATTAATGCACATTTCCAATGTAATCCAACCAGTTACCCCTGAATGCATGCTAACACGCACATGGACATTGCATCTTACACTTGTCTCCTGCATATCTGATCATTGACCAAAAGCCATTGCTCTCAACTGTGAGGGACCAGTGTCTTGACCCAAATCTGGTATTTGTTACATGTATACGTACGCAGGCACACACGCACTCACACCCATACCCCCCTCCCACTCACACGCACACACACTTCACGTCAAGGATGGTTGTCATCTAATCCCGTAGAGCTGTCTGATTCCCTCCCCCTCTTGCTGATAACTCGGTTCTGTCCAATGACGCCTTATGAGCACCAACATTCTGAGATCTGATTTCAGCATGCTTTTGGTTTGTTTGTGTGCTCTTATCAATGCGTTTTGACATTGTTCAACCATGGCTTTCATTACTTATATGGTATAAGTTTGCATGGTCACATATTTTGAGGCATTCCTCTATGCAGCTCTATTTCTGAGCTTTTTTAAGGACCTTGTCCTTAACCCCGTCTATTATATTTTTGCAATATTAAATTGCAATATGTTGTGTTTCTTCCAATTTATTTTATATAGACTTTGTTAATCCTTGAATCCCTGAATCCTTAAAAAGAGCAGTGCAAGTTTTTCATTAATATATTTTATTTAACTAACTACACTTAATTAGATGTAAAAAAAAGATGCATTAACACACACATGTACGCACACACACACACACACCCATGTCTAATGTGTGTGTGTATGTATGTTTGTATGTATATATAGAAAAAGATGTACAAATAGGTCTACATAGAAATAAAGAAAGTAAATAAATGAGTTTGTGTGTGTGGTGTACTCCTATACACCTACATAACAGGTAATAGTGTTCGTTTAAAAGAGAAAAAAATAATAATAACTTCCTCGTCACTTGAAGTTTGGGAGCAGACGATGACATAGGAGGCTATTTTTAAGCAGGGCCAACCTGACCTTAACTCTTAGCTCTGCCTGACAGTAGCTCAAGCGCTTAAAGTGAATATGAGAAAAGAGGAAGATCGTGCTGAGGGATCCTCAGGGGAAAACAAATACAATGAAAAATATAATGAATAAACTGATAGCTTTTCCAGCTGCTTACTGAATTCTCTGTTAAACAGTACAACCTACAAATTGCATTTTCTTTGCAGCGTCTGTGTTCTATAAGAGCTCTTTTAATTTGTTTTTACTTGACCCAGTGGGGGATCAATGCTCTTTTCTCCCCTCTGTTTTAGACCCCTTTTAACCCTCTCTCCTGTCCATCTTTCTGTTCCTCCCTTCTTTTTTCCTTGGTTCTCTTTTTCTCTTCTTGTGGAAATGAGTATTTTGATAATGTTACCATAGGGAATTGGGATGGTTAAACAGCTTTCAACCTTTGCTCTGAGAAAACAGTGCTACTCCCCATGACTGATTCATCTACCTCTCTCCCATTTTAATCTGTTTGCTCCTCAACATGTGTGGGAAACTAATAAAATCAGCAATAAATTATGAGAAACAGGTGAGTTCAACATGTGATTTTGTTATTTTTTGCCAACTGACAGATTCCTTGATTCAGTTTTATCTGACGGAAGACTCACAACAATAACTCGGACCCTTGAAAGATGGAGGCATCCCATAGAGGAACAGTTATGACCTTTAATCATTGAATATCCAATGCAAACATTTATAATCTGGATTTTTCAACTTTTCAGAGAGGGAAGATGAAAGAACGGAAATACTCCCCACCCTCCTCCAAAAAAGATAATTGGTACAATTAAATGCCTCCCAAAACTACAAATGACAGAATTGCACAACCTACTGTCTAACATCTTTTCCCTCTTCCCCCTCTCTGGCTCCTCTCCTCTGACTTCAGCCTTGTCTTAGCCAAGGTGTTATCTGCAGGTGCAGGTCCACCTCTCTCACATCATTCAGCATGTCATCTACAACAGCTACAGTTGTCTAGCCCTCCATCTCATGCATTACTCTGTTGTATTTTCCTGCTGAACTTAACTATCCTGTCTGTAAACAATTCAAATAAGACAAGGCATTTGTATGTACATATAGTCTTCAGGGCTTGTGAATTCACACTTTGGTTTCGCATAGTAAGCAGCATGCTTCAATTTAATGCAAATTGGGGGTAAAAAAAAAAACGGCAGGGAAACATGAGATTGCCTGACACAGGGCGATAAGGACAAAGAGGAGTCCAGAGGATAGAGAGAAAAGCATAGTTTATCAAGAGAATGCAAATGCTGTTGAGACAGGGAGCGTTGGGTGGAGGAGCAGTGGATGGATGGATTGTTGGATTAAGGGACATAGAGAGATGAGGTTCAGGTGACAGTGTGACCTTTTGGTGTGGTAGGTTTTTCTCTGGATGGTGGCGACGGAGCTGGATTTGCATTGATGGATCCTCTTTCCAGTGTGCTGTCATGTATCAGTGCATGGGCACATCATGCCCCAGTCATTAATCAAATTATGGTGTCCATCTGGAATTATCTGTCTGCCAGACGTTTCTAATCTGTCCACCTTACTCCCTCTTGCAGTAAGCTTCTCCTCTTGGTGTAGTTTGCTGTTCATAGTGCCTATCCTTCACCCTCAGCCAAAATTTGGCTAATTCCCTGAATACTATAGATTCTAAAGATTAAGGCTATATCCTATGAATGAAGATATAGAAGTTGTTATGGCACAGTGATTTCGACCATTTGTAGCAGTTCATTTACGAAGTCCCATTCTGAGGTCAAAGATGAACCTTTGGATGTTTGCACGATGAGTCTATCTCCTTGCACTTAACGCACCATAAATGGTGTTCTACCTTGAACTTAACAAATCAGCTTCATGTGATCATTGGAAGACGAGCAAAAGTGTAAATGAGCAAGGTCATGGTGACAGCAGAATAGTTTGAAGAAAAAGAATAAAATGTTGTCTGGCTGTTGGTCAGGTTCATGTAGACCCTTACATTGACCCTGTCCTCTGCCCTCTTTTGCGTGCAAAAGCTTTTGATTTATTTTTTACTGTTTTTTTTTCTTTCTCTTCTTCCCCCAAAATAGAAAAGACGTCTGCTTATGCTGTCGGCCTAGAGTGAAGCACCTCTGAAAATGTTAAAAGCTTTCACAATCTGCCCAGATAGGAACCTCTGTTTGTCTGATAAAGCAGAAAACAGGGAAATGAAGGAACGATTTGTATAATGGTCTCCTCTCTTCTCCTCACGAAGGTCACAAACCATTTTTGGCCTGTGGCAGTCTGAAAAACAGCCCCTTAGCGAATAACAAAGCTGAGGTTTGGCAGGACTAATGAAACTCAGAGCTACCTGTTAATGATCTAAAAGACTGGACGAAAACACTAAGCAGTCCCTTTCCACTTGCAGTTAGCCTCCTCCTTGATCGCTCCATCTAATAGGCTCTCTCCTCCTCTAGCTTTATTGTAAACCTTTGATGTCCGCCTTGTTTTCTTTGTCTCAGCACCCCCCTTGGCTTTCATTCCTTTATGTTGTGCAGCTGTCACTCATCTGTTAAGGCTAGAAACAAAACATGGTAAACATTGTGTGAACATTGTGGTCTGCTCTTTATTTCTTTTGAAAGATACTTAAACTTGGAATTTTCTGTGTGCCTCCAATTTGATCAGCAGGGTACACTTTTGTTACAGGTTCTGTCATATTATCATGGGATTACAGTCAGATTTGTTTTACAATACCCATTTCCAAACCCTTCCATGTAATGGTACTGTTAATACTTTGGTCAACAATTTCGCTCCATTATAACTTCTCAAGTGTGTGAAAGTCTGGTTGAGCTGTTTGAGCATCTGTCCTAATGGGAGATGCTCAAAATTGTGTGTTTAAATCCATCAATGTGGACTGTGTTGTGGCTAGCTATCATCGTTTCTGTGTGATGGTTTTTTTCCATGATGTTAGTAGCAAACACCCATAAGTTACAACTGAAAGACGGCTTTTTGTGTTTTGTGTTGCTCAACTGGTCTTAATGATTTTGATGTCTTAACACTTTTCTTGAGAAGTATTTGCAGATGGAACCCCACAGTATCGAGAGAGCTTAAGTGTACTTAGGTTTCATTGGGTCATCGCAAATTGGCAGCTGCCATTGTCAGTGAATAAATGATGAGTGTTAGTCATTGAAATAGCAATTTTGTTGTTCTCCATTATGCATCAGTAACAGTTCGCCATGCTGACCATGTCATTTAGACATTGCTCATTCAATGTGGGTGAGTAGTTAGTAACTAAATATCCAAAGAGTTTTATTTCTTTCCTCCACCTCCTCAACAGTTGTTCAAATATCATAATGTCGACAGATATCAGTACCACCCCCCAAAAGTGGCACACTCATAAGTGTCCACACCCTAACATATACCTTAGCATATACTGTATTTGAAATGGTGGAGTCAAAACTCGTCAAATTATTAGAAAACATCCCAGAAGTGATAGGATCATTTTTATCCTGTAAATGGGTGCAATTCAGCCTCAGTGCAGAGGTTGAGTCTTTGGGACCACTTGAATCTCTCCAGAGGTGATTCTACATGTCAGTTTAGCCGTGATGTTTTTATGAATTACAGATTTTATTTTACAGACATTGAACTTTGTTTTCTATAGTTAAATTTTGCCTCATATCCCTGTTTTTCAAAAGTATGAGGTGCACTTTTTCAAGGTTTAATTCAGCACACACCAAACTACACATAATGATATACAAAAGGACAGTTTGTCTATTAGTCTGTCGAGAGACTATCTGGCTGCACATTTCACACTGCTGCCACAAATGCTTTTGTGGACAGTGATGAATCCATCACTCCTGCTCTAATATGACAGAATGCTTGTCTTGTTAAGGCAATTATTCGACATAAAATATAGCACAGGTATATGTTTCTGCTGCTAAAATTTCAGCTTGTCTTTTAAGGTGAGGCTGCATCATAATGTCTTTCAGTGACACGGGGATAAATCTCCCTCTGTATTTTTCAACTCTCAGCCCTTCCTCACAATATAGCCGGTTTGGGAAGGTTATGGTTATTAGGACTTTCGACATGGCCTGATCATGTTTCTGTGAGATTGTGGGGATTTTCACTCACATATATTTCATCATTTGTGTTTGTTTACACCCGCACCCACATGTATCTGCACTGTAGATGTGTATACTCAGTCAGTGTGCAGCCTGTTGATTGGCTCTTATTAGCAGACTGCCAGGCAGTAGGAACACAGCCACAGCTCATGTAATACAGTATCTTGAGCTGGTGATTTCCAATCAGTCTACAGGAGGCCATAGTTCAGGTTTGTGTGTGTGGTTCTGTGTGCATGCAATTAAAATCAAATGAATCTTTCGGGGTTTTGGAGCAGTGTTTATGTTTTCAATTTTCACAACTGCGTTCTCTTGCCATTGGCATTCACTTCTTACCTACATATTTATCATTGTCTCAATCTGTTTTATAAATCAATGTGTACAGCTACTTCACCATAGAATAATAGAATATATTAGATTGAGAAACATTAACATTTCTGGAATAATATTCTTGCAGACTCTTGTTGTTAATGTCCATAGTGCTAAGCAGTCCTATGTTTCACTCAAAACTTTCCATGGCACATTTTTCTTTTTCTGAGCATTCTCAATTATTTAAAGATATTACTTATAGATTCCTGCATTTTCATTTCAGCCAAACTGAGCAACCAGGATTTGTACAACACCTTCACCAACAACAACACGGGTAACCCTCGGCTGTCTCCGCTTCCCAGCCTCACTGTGGTGCTACCCCTGGCTCAGATCAAGCAGCCCATGACCCTAGGTACCATCACCAAACGCACAGGGTAGGTTACAGCACAGGTATAAGTGTCAAGTCCTCTTAAAAATGCCCCTCACCCCCGGTTATTATAAAGTAATGGATGTAAATACACAAATACACAGCACACACACATTGTCTCATTGTCATTGTTTTTTCCACATGCTGTATTTCCATCATTACAATATTATAAACAGGTGGTTGCCTAATTCTCGATGAGTTGTTTGTTTGTTCGTTTGTTCGTTTTTTAACTGTCAGACACAAGTATGCTGGAATATCATTCTTTTGTGATTTGTGATCACCTCACCTCTTAGTGTCTAAGAGGTGAGCTTTGTTTTGGTAGGATTGACCAGGCAATGTCTAAGACTTAGACATTGCCTGGTCAATCCTACCAAAACGAAGGGAATTTGCCATGGTTAACAGATTACAGTGACAGAACATGATAGTATGTGACATGGATGATGTTGATTTGAATTGAATTGAGGCCCACAATGACAGCAAGAAGCAGTGCACAGTCCTTACTTGCAGGGGACAATGAAATAAGAAACGTGGTCGAATAATTAAGAGGGGCACAGGCATCTCAAGTTGCGGTCAAAGAGAATGAAGGCAGAAGTTCTCACCACGGAAAGCAAGCGGTGTGAAGAGTCAAGAAACAGATAAGGTTGGCACAATAGAGTCACTTTTCAAACTTGATTAGCTAAGAACAACCCTGGGTGTGTTTCAGGCGAAGCAATAATAGTCAGGCAGTAATGAATGTCAACTCCACTGTTAAATCACTACAATGAGAGGTGAATATTTTGAACAGACTGGCAGGAAAAAGGGAGGTGTTGAAAGCCAAGAAAAAGAAGTTTCAGAAAGGCTGATGTGATAATGCTGTATATACAGTGACGTCTTGCTTTGTCTTTTGTAAAGGTAACCCTGACAAGTTGTTGTAGTAGGCTTAGACTGAGGCATTTATTAGCAAAAGTAGTAGACCTTGTTTAACATTCTTTAGCTTCAGCTCTAATCATGTGATCTTAGTGATGGTTGCCATGTGCTTCGCTTTCATAAAAAATGAAGGAGCACATTACACCGTTGTCCTTTAACTCAGCTTTATAAACTGGAACAGCTTTATTTGGATCGCCAAAACTTTTCTGCCGTAGTGTCTGTGCCCCCGCTATCTCCTCTTCTTGCACCTTCACCTTTCCATCTGCCTCACTGTCTCTCTTCTGCTTTCCAGTCCAAACATACCTCTCCGGACTCTCTTTCACCTGTCTCCTACATCACCACAGATAACAATATCATTTGCAAACATCAGTGTCCACTAAGACCCTTGCCGGACATCATCTATGAATGTGTCCCTTACGTAAAGGTGGGTGGTCTAGGCTGATCCCTGATATAGCCCTACTCCAACCCTTAGCTCATTTGTCTGTCATACATGTCCTCCACCATCCTAAGATACTTTTCTGCCACTGTTGACCTCCTCTCACCATACCAAAGTTCCTATCTTGGTACCTTTCATACAATATCTCCAGGTTTACAAAGACACACTGCAACTCCTTCTGACCTTCTCTGTACTTCTCCAACAGCACTCTCAAAGCAAAAATGGCATCAGTGGTATTCTCTCCTGGCTTAAAGCCATACTGCTGCTCGGTAATTGTAACTGCAACGTAGCTTCAACAACTCTCTCTCTTGCCTTCATGGTGTGGCTCATTAGCGTTACCTACAACTCTGCACATCAACCTTTTCCGTGATGATTTGCAACGATGCAGTTCTGTTCCATTACTCAGACATCCTCTCGCCCCTCAAAACTATGATAGACAATTTGGTTAGAAATTTAACTGCTGTCTCCCAAGACCTTTCCCATTCCACTGTTACTGAGTTTAGGAATCACAAGTTACCCTGTTTTCTCGCAGAGTTCTGGTTGGATGGTAACGCACCATCAGCTCTTTAAGATATGATGGTGCAAGATGGTTTCTTTCCTCAGGATTCATTGATAGATTCACTTGTGTATCATCAGCATTGTAATAATTCTAAATAAGTAATTTTCTCATGATACCAACAACAAGAAGCATACATAGGGTGAACAGAAATAGAGGATGGAGCACCGCAGAACTCGATGTTAAATCCCAGTATGCTCGGAAGAAACGTTAAAATTTATAAGTTGAAATCTATCCAATAGATATGATTTAAGGATTCAAAGCTTTATTGTTATGTGTACAGTAAAGAAACAAGTTTCCTTCTTCTGAGCCTGCAGATTTAAGAATTCTTTCTCTCCCGTTTTCGTTCCCAATTCTTTCTCTAAACCATCTTGAAGCAATTTCTTTGATGCCAGTCAGATCTTTTAGCCTCCGTAGAGGGATCTGATGGCCGATGGTGTCAAATGCAGTACTGAGATCTAGAGGAGCAAGCACAGACACAAGACCATTGTCCGGTGCGATTAAGAGGTTTTAAGACAGCACTGGTAAAGGTCATTTGTGACCTTCACCAGTGCTGTCTCGGTGCTGTGAGGCATTCTGACTGAAATTGCCCAGATGAACTATTGCTCTGTATGTAGTCACACAACTGATAGGCGACAGTTCTCTTCAGGATCTTGGAGAGAAATGAAAGGTTAGAAATAGGTCTATAGTTAGCTGAAATCCCTGAATCAAGCATGTTTTTTTAAGAAGAGGCTTGATTATCGCCACTTCGAAAGATTATGGTACATAGCCAGCCAACAAAGGCATATTAATCATGTTTAGTATAGAAGTTCCTGTTACGGGAACTGTGCCTTATTAACCTGCAGCCGGCAGCTAGAACACCACCAGTGATGATGGACCTCCAAACATCTTGGTCCTGCACCTACTGCTGTGCATCCTTACCCCTGTGCATCCCTTCACCTGTCTCTGTCTCTGTTTCTCTCCGCTTCCCTCTCTCTTTCAACCCAACCAGCCAAGGTAGTCGGCAGCCCACCTGCAGCCTGGCCTGCCCGAGGTTTCTTCCCTTTAATGGAGGTTCTTTCTTGCCACTGTTGCTAATGGGGAATAATTTGGGTCTCTGTGTGTCCATCCCATATACCTTGACTGTTTACATGCTGAGGAGCACTACCTGCTCCGTTTGGTAAAGCGACTTGAGTAAAGCGACTCCTGTTATGATTCGGTGCTATCCAAATGAAATTGACTTGACTTGACTGACAGGAAAGAAACTTTAGGCAGACCAGTTGGAACAGTGTCCAACATACAAGGTTGATGGTTCAGCTGAGGGAATCATCTTGGTTAATGCAGGGAGGTCGATAGGAGAGAAGTAGTTAAGGAGAGAAGTATGGTTGAGGTTGTGAGGACTCTTTGGCTTGATGTCAGATCCTGTGCAACTATGTTCGCAGAGCAATAATTTTGTGTCTTATTGTTACAGTTTTATCATTGAAGAAGGTCGTAAAATCGTTACTGCTAAGTTCTGCAGGAATGGATGGATCAGTAGATTCATGGCTCCGTGTCAGCCTAGCTAATGTGCTGAGAGGGAATCTTGTTTTTTTTTCTTCTTTTTTTCTTAATGAATGAGGAGTAATAGGTGACTGTGGCATTACAGCAAGCCTTTCTATTCTCCGACAGTCCTGCTAGGCTAAGTGAGATTCATCCAATTTAGTGGAGCGCCAGATCCTTTCGAGTTTACTTGAGTTTTTTTTCAATTCACGGGTCTTCACATTATATCCCCGAGCCCTTCTTTTCTGTTTTATCATCTTCTTCTTTAGAGGTGCAGTTGCGTCAAGAGTCATACACAGTGAGCTTGTGGCTCTATCAACTAGCTGGTTTACACTCAAGGGAGTTGAAGCGAGATAAAGCGCAGATGAAAGTGCTTCCTTGAGTCTAGCTACAGCACTATCTGATAAACATCTGAAGATAACCATTGGCCAGAGGTCTGTAATCTTGCAGACGGAATTCAGAGGATACTACAAAGTGGTCTGTAAGAACAGGATTGTGAGGGAAAACCCCCAGGTTCTCACTGTCGAAGCTGCAAGTTAATTCCAGGTCTATAGTGTGACAAAGGTGATGAGTGAGTTAGAGAAAAGCCAGAAGAGTCCAGGAGTGAGAGAAAGGCAGAGCTAAGGCTATCAATCTCAACACCCACATGAATATCAAAATTTGCTATCTGTTCTGAGAGCTAAGCATGATAGAAACTCTGATAACTCAGAGTTTCTATGATAGAAACTCTGATAACTCACAGTTTCTCTGATAACTCTGATAACTCAGAGTTTCTCACTTAGAAACTCAAAGTAACTCTGATAACTCTGATATCTCAGAGTTTCTCACTTAGAAACTCAAAGTGCGGGCCCAGGGGCTGGTGACAAAATCGGTTTTAGTGCTCTCCGCCTATTATGGATATGCACCTTGATTTGGGCTCTATGAAATCCCGTTGCTCATTGAACTTGCTCTCCGATGCAATGACAAATAAAGCCTAAGTTTATGTCTAAGCCTTGACATGAAGGGTGAGACAGTGCAAGAGCAAGGCTTTCAAAGTAGCTGTAATGCACTTTGGGACCAGGGTTGATGAGGAGGGTTGATGAGGAGGCTTTTGAGTGCGAGATGGACGTGGCCCCACCTCCTCGGCTGTTGTCTCGAGGAATTTGGGCATTAAGGGGACTGGGAGAGGTAGCTTTGTTCAGACCACAGCACTCATTGGGGCACAGCCAGGTGTGTGAGACATGACATGTAAAAATGACACTCAGATATTAAGTTGTTGACCAATACGGCTTCAGAGGACAGAGATCTGACGTCCACATTTAATTCACATGTCCTATCATGCGGATGCAGTCGGGGCGGGAATTATTGCTAGGGTATTTTGATGTAGAAGATGTCAGCGGGGGACTGACACAGTTTCTATGGGTTTTTGGGTGGGTAGTTGTTCTAATGAAAGCATAATGAGGCGTGTAGGGCTGCAACTCTTCTCCCTGGTGTTAAGTCTGGATCACCATGAGTTGGAAAACTCGGCCACATTTCTAGAGATAAGAGCTATACCATCCAAAGTGGGATAAATGCCGTCTCTCCTAATCACTCCAGGTTTTACCCAGAAAGTCTATCAGTTGTCAATGAAGCCTACATTCATCTAACTAATTGCACTTGCTTCCTGTTTCTAGTGGCTTGTGGTTAGCCCACACTCCGCTGATCGATGTTGCCTTGCTACACTCGCTCCTCTTTACTATACCTGTATCTGCCATACAGGATATAATCTACCTGTGTCCACCTTCTTCCAGTGCCACCCTTTGCGCCTCCCTCATCTGGAAATACAGTATTTTACTGACATTTTTAACCTTTTTGCAATCTAGCTAATTGACATGAGATATTTACCTCTGTATTGACCAGGGAACATTAGGGATGGTAATTAAGGTACATTCTTTTGACATGTCCGTGTATTATGGCTTGAATTAATGAAGTATTTTTGAGACATTAGATACAGACTTTCGACGATGTGTAGTTCAATCCCACAGCTCCACAGTGTTTGTTTCTGTGTAAGATACAGGAGGCTCAGCTGGAGGTGGCAAGAATAAGCCTGTAACGGTGCACTGTATTCGTACCGAACCGTACCGAAAAGACCTTCGGTACGGTACAGTGTTGTACCGAATGAATACAGTCCGTTTATTTGTTTTTATATGCAGCAATCACAGACCTAGAGACGTGCTGTGCCTGTTCTGTGCCTGTCACATGTGGCTACTTAATATTCATTAGAGACTTGTACGTGATTGGAGTACTAAAGGGGAGGCGTTTTGATATTTATTAAGAAACTCTTTCCTGATTTGTGCTCTTGTGACCATGTGGAGGTGACGTCGCACGGCGAACCAATCAGTCGAGCCTTTCCTGCACTCTTCAAAACAGTTTTGCGAGGTCCACGCGTCTGTTGTAAAATTAACTGTCTGATTTAATTTGGACATTATGGCTGAAGCTAGCGACCAACCGGAGCTAGAAAATCCTCCCCTGTCGTTAAGATCACCCGTTTGGGAGCACTTTGGTTTCCCAGTGAAAACCTGCGACGGAAAAAAACAAGTGGATAAAACGAAGGTGGTATGTCGTCATTGTTTTACTGAGGTCGGCTATGTTTCGTGCAACACTTCAAACATGCTCACTCACCTGAGACGGCACCACCCAAGTGCTAAGATTACCGGGACAAGAAAGAAACCCCCCGTAGCGCAAACGCCACTGTTATCTGCGTTCAAGCATCCTTTCAATCACAATTCCGATCGGGCTAAAGCCATTACAACATCCATTGGGGCTTTTATTGCATCGGATGCATTGGATTTTTTTGTTTAGTGTTTGAAAGGAATTTATTATTTTCAATTTTAATATTTTAATTTGTAACATTGATAACGTTTGAGGATATTAAATTTAACTTAATGGTACCAAGCAGCACTTTGAATTTATTTGCGATTTCCACTTGTATATTGACAATTTTTGGTTATAAACAACACGCTGTGGAAGAAAATGGTTTTGCATTTTGTACCCATACTGTACCGAAAATGTACTGAACCGTGACCCCCCTGTGCCGAGTACGTACCGAACCGTGATTTTTTCATACCGTTACACCCCTACTGCCTGACAGGCAGTGTTGCAGAGATGCATAATGCGGTCTGCCTGTCAAGTCATCAATGATCAAGGACATGATGGAGACATCCACCTGCATTTCCCACTATTTCTAATCCAGTTGAGCCAGATAGATTGTGTTGAATAGATTGGAAAAGTCAATGAAAATGACTTTCATATGCTGCTTTTATTCAGATGAGCCTCGACATGCCTAAGCAGCCACTTCACAGCTGGCAGGCAAGTTGGAACGGGTTGAGGTGAGGCTTAAAACAGGCCTAAGCTATTCTACCAGCTGCACATTATGTTCTAAGCTTAGCAAGAAAAATGATTTGTCAAATTGAAGTCTAAAAAATCTTTCCTAATTCTGCTAAATGATTTTTAGGGACAAAATTAAAATGATCAAACTGTGATCAGGAAATGATTATTGATTAATCAATAAGACAAGCCTCGTATCACTGAGAACTTGTCTTCCAATAAACCCTTAATACACATGGGCAATAACTCATATAGATGATACATTAATAATGTTATAGCTATTTCCTGACAATAACTTAATGAACAATGCTGAAGAATTACTGTTATTTTGCTGAAAACAGGCCACCAATTATCAATAAAACAGTGTGGTCAAGCCTTGAGTCTCTCAGCTGGAAGATTTCCATTTTCAGTTTTTTTAGACTAGAATAGAATGCTTTTATTGTCATTGTGTAGCACAACAAAAGAATTATGGCACAGCAAAATTATGGCTCAGCTCCAGTTCAGAATTAAGTTAGAGTGATTAATGCAAATAGCAGGTGCAGCAGCATCGGCACAACAGCAGGGGTATGGGACAGTCCGGGACGGTACAGATTACCCTTATGCAGTGTGCAGCACCATGGGGGGTCAGTGTCTTGTGCTTGTACTCGGACATGTGTGCAGCATGGGGGGGTAAAGTGTCTTGTGTGTTGTCTAGGGTGTGTGTCCTCAGGCTCTCTGCCAGGGGATGAGGTGACTTGTGTGTTGACTCAAGTTCAGCACGGTGATGGCTTGGGGGAAGAAGGAGTTTCTGTGTCTAGTGGTCCTGGTCTTGATTCCCCGGTAGCGTCTGCCGGAGGGAAGCGGGTCAAAGAGGTGGTGGGCAGGATGGATGTTATCTCCTGTGATTGCCTCAGCTCTTCTAAGGTAGCGGTCTGTTTAGAGGTCTGTCAGGGAGGGGAGGGGGCTGCAGATGATCCTCTGCCCCGTCTTGACCACCCCGTGGAGCATCTTACGTTCCGCCTCCGTGCAGGAGGAGAACCACACCGTAATGCAGTACACCAGGATGCTCTTGATGCTGGAGCGGTAGAAGGTCACAAGCAGCCTCTGGCAAATGTTGTCCCTCTTCAGCACTCTCAGAGAGTGCAGATGCTGCTGTGCCTTCTTAATGACAGCAGTGGTGTTTTCTGATGAGGATAGGTCAGCAGAGATAACGGTGCCCAGGTAGGTGAAGGTGTGGTCCATCTCCACCCGAGCTATATTGATGTAGATGGGAGCCGGGTCAGTCTTGAGCCTCCTGAAGTCCAGGATGATTTCCTTTGTCTTCCTGGTGTTCAGAAACAGGTTGTTGGCTGAGTACCATTCGGACAGTCTCTGGACCTGGTCCCTGAAGGCAGACTCGTCCCCTCTCGTGATTGGGTCCACAAGTGTCATGTCGTCTGCAAACTTCACAATGATGTTTCTGGGATGGGTGGCTAGGCAGTCCATAGTGTACAGGGTGTAGACCATTGGGCTCAGCACACAGTCCACCCAGACCCCTTGTGGGGAGCCAATGCTCCCCACAAGGGGTCTGTCCAGGAGGTGGAGGTGGTAGAAAGGGTCTTCTGCTAACTGAAGACCAACTCTGAGATACACAGTTGCAGCATAGATTTTCCTATCACAAAATATCTGTGGTAATAACTGTGATATTTTCCTGCATATTAGAGCTAAAAAAATACAAGTGACCCCTATGCAGACCCCATTGCATGACAAGTTGTGCTTACTGACTAAGTACGGGATAATGTACGCGTCGGAGGTCATTGTTGCTTGATAATCACCGAGAGGTGTCCCCACCACCCGACGCGAAGCGGAGGGGGGGGGGGGGCCCCTCAAGG